>NW_024121502.1:0-14445 GCF_016745375.1 Pimephales promelas | reverse complement strand
ATTTCAAACCAAAATATCTGACTTCCTCTTGGTCCGAGCTAATGACTATGTATTAGAAAGTTGTCCGGCTTGAGGAGTTACAATGTATATACCGATTTTTGTAACTGTAGATAACTAACAACCCCACTTTTGTCAAAAGGTGGCGCTATTTAGTCCTTGCACTATGCCCGTTTCTGAAACTTTGCACATTCTACTGGCTAATAAATGTGATGTATCTGTTGAGTTTCAAGCAATTTCAATTTCAATTTGACTGTTGAAAAGAAGTGCGCCGATTTAGATACTCAGGATCGGTATCGGCTCTGACACTGCATCTTTGACGAGGCTGATTCAAATTCTATATTGTGCATATAACTATTCTATGTTAGGCACAAAGGCACAAAAACTTTCTAAAAGTACCATAAAGTTTTTGTGTACTGTATTAATTAGTGTTCTGAAGCTATTATGTGATATAGAAATTAATATTTAAGTCATTAAATTCAGAACACCAACTTTTCCTCTCTGCGCCTGTCAGTCATTCTCCATTCAGCATTCAAACAGCACGTCACATTCGGTTACAGTCAATGATGAAACGATCTTCAAGATGATGAATGTTAATCCTATTATACTGGATCTTTAAGATAAAGGTCTAAAGGTCTATATTTTCGAATGAAGAAACTTTTTCTTGCTGGACTTATTGCTGTAACTTAATCGTGTTACTTTCTACCGGGTGTCGGACGCTGTCGGTTAGATCACAACACTAGAGTCAGAGCACTATAATTGTTCTTCACGCACACAGTAACTGAAATTTTAAAACCTTTAAAAGAAAAGGCTCAATAAACTATTGCATAGATAGATAATGTATAAATACACTGTTCATAAATATGTATTTCCTTTGTGCTTTGAACTTTTCAATACGGACTCAATGCGCTGTAACTTCATGTGGCTTCAAGCACATCATTCTCCGCTCGGGATGCACATAAGTGCTTTGTGCTGCACCGTATTGGAGCCGTAATATCATAATGCAGTGACGTAATGACAGATTATTAATTGCCTTTCAATTATATGTTGCTGCGTCATTAAACATCTGTCCTATGCATTTCAAACATTTATGCAGCCATGGCTATATTTTTTATGATTTTTGTTATCTTGTTTTTTCATGAATGTATTTTTCAAAAATAAGAGCAATGTGTATTATCTATTATTAATATGGTTTATAATAGCATTTTTGTCATAGATTATGACAAAGTAATCATATGATCCACCAGCGAGGAACCAGCAGAACAGAGTGAACATTCTTTCTGTTTAGTTCAATCCTACTTAATAGGAATTTATTTAAAATGCTCGCTCTACTCCACACCATTAACGTCTTGTGCGGACATCCATATTTTGACTTTCGGTTTTAAGTAAGTGATTTAAAAGCTCCCAAGTCCAGCGGAGTCACACGTTGATTAACCGGGTGGAAATATACACAATAGGCCTACCTGATATTGAACACAAGAGGGCAGTATAGCACTACGTATGACTCAGATTATTATTTTTTTATGAATTTTACAACAATTCTGGCTGTTTTTAAACGTAAACATAATTCTTAAATGAAAAAAAGGAAAAATTGGGGAAGTTATAATATTTGTATAATTTAATTTAGAAACAAATGATGTATAATTACATTTTTAGAAGATATGAGGCTTTTAGTGTTTACTTTTTTGACATTACTTTAATTTTTTGCCATAGTTGCACATGTCTACTGGCTAATAAATGTGATGTATCTGTTGAGTTTCAAGCAATTTCAAGCATGCTAAGAGTCCCAAAAGCATCAAAAAAGAATGTTAAAGTTTGATTCGTTGCCACGGCAACAGTATCAAAGATATCAAAAATTCATTCACAGGTCTACATCTGCCGTGTATTTACATTATACAGATGAAGTTTGAAGCAAATCGGTTAAAAATAAGAGAGTGGTTTCAAAGCATTTTGAAAGTGACACACTTCCTGCTGCCAGTTGGTGGCGCTATAATTTTGACTCACAATAGTCACATCCATGTGATCGGTCTCTTACAGCGAAAACACTGCTGAAGTTTCATCAAGATCAGTTAATGTATGCTGAAGTTATAACACACTTCCTGTTTCACGTTTCTCGCCATAATTTCGTTTCCTCGCCACGGCCAAACCGTTCGAGATATCAAAAATCCCCTCGCAAACTTTCATCCTCAATTCCTTGACTTCATGCTGACCGAGTTTCGTGCCGTGTGTTTGAATTCTCTAGGAGGAGTATTGCACATTCCATTGCGAGCGTTTTACAAACAAACCTCAATAGCCGACTTCCTGTTTGGCTGGGGTAAAAAGTAAGAGCGTGAGGTATAGATGAAACGATGAGATCAACATGTGTACCGAGTTTCATATTATTACATGCAAGCGTGTTTGATTTATGGACCAAGTGTTCGGACCCCGTTCCAGGGGGCGCTGTCTAGCCCCCCTGCCACACCCAGGTACCATCTTCAGCCCGGCTCTGATGGCTGTGGGATCTGACCTGTGTGCAAAGTTTCAAGAGTTTTCAAACCCGTTAAGGGCCCCAAAAGCCGCTAAGAGTCTCAAAATCATAAAAAAAAAGAATTTTAAAGTTTGATGCGTTGCCACGGCAACAGTATCAAAGATATCAAGAATCCATTCACAGGTCTTCATCTGCTATGTATTTACATTATACAGATTAAGTTTGAAGCAAATCGGGTAAAAATAAGAGGGTGATTTCAAAGCATTTTGAAAGTGACACACTTCCTGCTGCCAGTTGGTGGCGCTATAACTTTGACTCACAATAGTCACATCCATGTGATCGTCCTCTTACAGCAAACACACTGCTGAAGTTTCATCAAGATCAGTTAATGTATGCTGAAGTTATAACACACTTCCTGTTTCACGTTTCTCGCCATAATTTCGTTTCCTCGCCACGGCCAAACCGTTCGAGATATCAAAAATCCCCTCGCAAACTTTCATCCTCAATGCCTTGACTTCATGCTGACCGAGTTTCGTGCCGTGTGTTTGAATTCTCTAGGAGGAGTACTTCAAATTCCATTGCGAGTGTTTTATGAACAACCCTAAATAACCGACTTCCTGTTGGGCTGGGGTAAAAAGTAATAGTTTGAGGTATATATGAACGATGAGATCAACATGTGTACCGAGTTTCATATTATTACATGCAAGCGTGTTTGATTTATGGACCAAGTTTTCGGACCCCGTTCCAGGGGGCGCTGTCTAGCCCCCTGCCACGCCCGGGTACCATCTTCAGCCCGGCCCTGATGGCCGCGGGTTCTGACCCGTGTGCAAAGTTTCAAGAGTTTTTGAGCATGTTAAGGGCCCAAAAGTGCCCAAATAGTCGTATAAATAATAATAATAATATAGCTGCGAGCAGCGATGAAGGGCCCAAGCCGGTGGCACCGCAACCCCGGTTCCTTAGTTACCTAAAAGCACCAGGGTGGCCATGCCACTGGCTTTGGCCCTTCATCGCGGATCACAGCTATATATATATATATATATATATATATATATACTGTATATATACATATATATATGAAGCCGGTGGCACCGCCACCCTGGTGCCTTTAGGTTTATTGTGCACGACATGCAAAATGTAACCCTGCTTTGACTGATGCAAGCTCTACAGCACAGTTTATAGTAAGAAAGAATATAGTAAGAAAGAAAAGTAAGCTGTTACTCTGAGATGGTTTGGGAAACAAACATTCATCATGTCGCATTGGTTTTAGTTACTTGTCCTCGAACAGAGCCCTAATCTGTTTATATTTCAGTTACACATTCTACATTGATTAAAAAAGAAAAATCAAATGTGTTTTTAATTCATACAGAAATAAAATATTTATAATTCAGCTGAGAATAAAGTTAGTTCAAATTTTAAGAAAAACAAATATATGATCTGAAATATAGCACATTCATTTTTAAATTCATTCAGGTTCAATTACCAAAAATACAATCTTAATTTAATTTAAAGCAAATAATAAATCTAAAATATATGGGTTATATGCATATTTTGTAAAAAAAGAAAAAAAAGAAAGAAAGATATATATCCAAAAACACAAGGCCTTAAACTTTAACAAGGGTGCAACTCTTATCACTACAACAAACATAGTCACACACACAAGTCAAGTCACTTACATTTTAGATGCAATATTGACTTTTTAGATGCAATATTGACTTTTTTCTGTTTCAGCAGAGAAAATAGTTAAACAAAGATCACAGCGACCCATCGCGCATCTCAAAGCAATGTGTTTTCTCATTACTGAATGATTCAGCATTTTGAATCCATGACTCGTTCATTAAGACGGTCATCTGGCGACACCTTATGGTGATTTAGGGTTATGTTTAAAAGTATCGTTCTTTACAGCGATTTTTAATTGACTCCTGTTAAACCAATCTCGTAACATTATTGTGTAACCGATTTAATTTGATCAGCCTTACCTAGGGTAACAGCCCTATAGTGTCTTATTATTCTAAATTATTGAATTTATTGATCAAATTTACTAATGAAAAATGAAGCATACATTTATTAAGACTAGGCTGCCCTGCAGATATTAGGCTACAATATGCAGATTTAAATATACCATTTATCAAATAATCTGTTTATTTTTAGGTTACACATTACATTGTTTAAAAAATAAAAATCAAATGTGACCCGCTCTGGCGAAATGAGTCGGAAGTTGCAACCTTCCATTTTAAGATATGGGCCGATTATGTGGAAAAACCATGAAATAACAAAAAAAAAAATAAATATTTTTTTTGCTAATTTCAAAGAACAGACATTCAAAAATAATCTCACAGGGTTTCGTAGTCGAGATAATTGAGTAAAGGTATTTAAATAACGATTAAAGTTGTCAAAGCTTTAAATTCGCTGAAATAAACATTGCTCTTCTCAACTCCCCTCGTCACCTCTGAGCATTTCCCGGGTATCCCCTGAAACGTTGAACTCACTGGAGGCTTCTAACCTAAACTGCGTGAGTATATTTATCTGCAAGAAGAATATAGCCTATGTAAGGCTGTAACGATCGCGACACTCAGATCCACGAACCTGTGTCGCGGTGTGAGAAGACAGAATCACGACACCGACACGTCCCTTCAACTCCCGAAGTTATCCTTCACGTCCAGACCCAATGCTAGCTACAACATCTTTAAATTACTATTAGTATTATTTGAAGTTAACATTATAAAATACGTAGACTTACACCACAAAACTTAAATTATTACTAATTTTTTTAAAATTGGGCAATTTCAGCATTATGGAGGAGATCCAATTCCCAGATAATTAAATATTTTAATAAATTGGCCTATGTGAACCACACTGCACAAACCAAAAGTAATACTCACCGGATGAAGAAGGGTTGACTCTCTCCAGAACATAAAATCTTTATTTTATTTTCCGTGTTCGCATTTATGAGGAAAAACAATCCGAACGTGACCGTTCTCTGGAAGCAGCACTAAAACTTTCACATAGCTTAAACATGCAAGCACAAAGCCTTTCTTTAAAGTAAATTTCGTTTTAAAATAATTATCTTAATTTAAATCAATGTTTCATCAACCAATTACTAGGATTTAATAATAAGAAATAAATTGCAGACAATAGGCTAGGCCTAATCACGACGCGGAGACGCGCGGCACGTGAACTGAAGCTTGTCTCATGAACCGAAAGTCAGCGTATAAGGTATCCTCACAGACATATATATTGAAATGTCTACTTTTAAACACAACCATTCAAAATGAAAGAAAACAGACTGCTCTCTGCTTATGTGGGCTAATCCGTATGAAAACTGAATTTCTCTCTGACTCCTCTTTAATCTTTCTGATTTTAGAACATTTTTGTAAAAGTGACTTTTTAATTATTTATTTCAAAAAAATTAAAAATAAGTTGAGTTTCAGCCTCGTTAAATTGCATTTATATATGTTAATCTATTTGGTCAAATTAAGCTATATAAAATAAATAGTTTATCCCTTAAAATGCTATGGATTTTGAAAGATATCAAAAAAAAAAAAAAAAAAAAAACGGGCAAAAAAACTTTAAAAGCGATTTTCTTAGGTTTTCAATTGGAAAAAAAGGGCAGACGACCAGAATTCAAATCTGTATATCGTTACAACCATTCAAGGTATGACCAAGGTATCATTTGAAAGCTTACAGTGTCCTCTTTCCATTAATATCAAAATCTCAATTTTTAAATTTGGGTCACTGTGACTAATTTTGCTGGATCAGGTCGGTCACAAATGTGTTTTTTATTGTAGTATTATTTTATACAGAAATACATTATAATTATATATAATATACAAAATATAACCGTGGGCGCGATTAAACAGTGTTACAATAAAACTCAACATTGTGTTTTTTAAAAATAAATTCAAATAATACAAATCCCGAAATTGCGCTAATTTTAAAATTAAACTAAAACTCATGGCTGCACAAGCATTCATAACTGTGCGCGCCAACAGCGAGGAACCAGCAGAACAGAGTGAACGTTCATTCTGTTTAGTTCAATCCTACTTAATAGGAATTTATTTAAAATGCTTGCTCTACTCCACAACATTAATGTCTTGTGCGGATATCTGTATTTTGACTTTCGGTTTTAAGTAAGCGATTTAAAAGTTCCCGAGTCCCAGCGGAGTCACACGTTGATTAACCGGTGGGAATATACACAATAGGCCTACCTGATATTGAACACAAGAGGGCAGTATAGCACTACGTATGACTCAGATTATTTTTTCTTCTTCTGAATTTTAAAACCATTCTGGCTGTTTTTGAACGTAAACATAATTCTTAAATGAAAAAAGGGAAAAACTGGTTTAATTATAATATTTGTATAATTTAATTTAGAAACAAATGATGTATAATTACATTTTTAGAAGATATGAGGCTTTTAGTGTTTACTTTTTTGACATTACTTTAATCTTTTGCCAAAGTTGCACATGCCTACTGGCTAATAAATGTGATGTATCTGTCGAGCTATCTGTATCTATCTGTTTCAAGCAATTTCAAGCATGCTAAGAGTCCCAAAAGTATCAAAAAAGAATGTTAAAGTTTGATTTGTTGCCACAGCAACAGTATCAAAGATATCAAGAATCCATTCACAGGTCTACATCTGCTGTATTTTTACATTATACAGATGAAGTTTGAAGCAAATCGGTTAAAAATAAGAGGGTGATATCAAAGCATTTTGAAAGTGACACACTTCCTGCTGCCAGTTGGTGGCGCTATAACTTTGACTCACAATAGTCACATCCATGTAATCAGCCTCTTACAGTGAACACACTGCTGAAGTTTCATCAAGATCAGTTAATGTATGCTGAAGTTATAACACACTTCCTGTTTCACGTTTCTCGCCATAATTTTGTTTCCTCGCCACGGCCAAACCGTTCGAGATATCAAAAATCCCCTCGCAAACTTTCATCCTCAATGCCTTGACTTCATGCTGACCGAGTTTCGTGCCGTGTGTTTGAATTCTCTAGGAGGAGTATTGCACATTCCATTGCGAGCGTTTTACAAACAAACCTCAATAGCCGACTTCCTGTTTGGCTGGGGTAAAAAGTAAGAGCGTGAGGTATAGATGAAACGATGAGATCAACATGTGTACCGAGTTTCATATTATTACATGCAAGCGTGTTTGATTTATGGACCAAGTGTTCGGACCCCGTTCCAGGGGGCGCTGTCTAGCCCCCCTGCCACACCCAGGTACCATCTTCAGCCCGGCTCTGATGGCTGTGGGATCTGACCTGTGTGCAAAGTTTCAAGAGTTTTCAAACCCGTTAAGGGCCCCAAAAGCCGCTAAGAGTCTCAAAATCATAAAAAAAAAGAATTTTAAAGTTTGATGCGTTGCCACGGCAACAGTATCAAAGATATCAAGAATCCATTCACAGGTCTTCATCTGCTATGTATTTACATTATACAGATTAAGTTTGAAGCACATCGGGTAAAAATAAAAGGGTGAGTTCAAAGCATTTTGAAAGTGACACACTTCCTGCTACCAGTTGGTGGCGCTATAACTTGACTCACAATAGTCACATCCATGTGATCGTCCTCTTACAGCGAACACACTGCTGAAGTTTCATCAAGATCAGTTAATGTATGCTGAAGTTATAACACACTTCCTGTTTCACGTTTCTCGCCATAATTTCGTTTCCTCGCCATGGCCAAACCGTTCGAGATATCAAAAATCCCCTCGCAAACTTTCATCGTCAATGCCTTGACTTCATGCTGACCGAGTTTCGTGCCGTGTGTTTGAATTCTCTAGGAGTAGTACTTCAAATTCCATTGCGAGTGTTTTATGAACAACCCTAAATAACCGACTTCCTGTTGGGCTGGGGTAAAAAGTAATAGTATGAGGTATATATGAACGATGAGATCTATATGTGCACCGAGTTTCATATTATTACATGCAAGCGTGTTTGATTTATGGACCAAGTTTTCGGACCCCGTTCCAGGGGGCGCTGTCTAGCCCCCCTGCCACGCCCGGGTACCATCTTCAGCCCGGCCCTGATGGCCGCGGGTTCTGACCCGTGTGCTAAGTTTCAAGAGTTTTTGAGCATGTTAAGGGCCCCAAAAGTGCCCGAATAGTCGTATAAATAATAATAATAATAATAAATATAGCTGCGAGCAGCGATGGCGGGCCCAAGCCGGTGGCACCGCAACCCCGGTTCCTTTAGTTACCTAAAGGCACCCGGGTGGCGGTGCCGAAGGCTTTGGCCCTTTTATGATTAAATGTTAAAACGGCTTGCCATACTCTGTCATTTCGACTAGTCACAATTATGTTACAGATATCTTAAATGATAATACAAACTATCCAAAATGTAATTACGAATAGACAGAAAGACGTTGTTGATATCTACAATGTTAATTCCGGACAGGCAAACTTAGCTTTTAAATGTTAAAAGGGCTTGCCATACAGGGACGTAGGCTCAGAGAGAGGCTCACCATATTCAAACCAAAATATCTGACTTCCTCTTGGTCCGAGCTAATGACTATGTATTAGAAAGTTGTCCGGCTTGAGGAGTACAATGTATATAGCGATTTTTGTAACTGTAGATAAAACTAACAACCCCACTTTTGTCAAAAGGTGGCGCTATTTAGTCCTTGCACTATGCCCGTTTCTGAAACTTTGCACATGTCTACTGGCTAATAAATGTGATGTATCTGTTGAGTTTCAAGCAATTTCAATTTCAATTTGACTGTTGAAAAGAAGTGCGCCGATTAGATACTCAGGATCGGTATCGGCTCTGACACTGCCATCTTTGACGAGGCTGATTCAAATTCTATATTGTGCATATATACTATTCTATGTTAGGCACAAAGGCACAAAAACTTTCTAAAGTACCATAAAGTTTTTGTGTACTGTATTATTAGTGTTCTGAAGCTATTATGTGATATAGAAATTAATATTTAAGTCATTAAATTCAAGAACACAAACTTTTCCCTCTCTGCGCCTGTCAGTCATTCTCCATTCAGCATTCAAACAGCACGTCACATTCGGTTACAGTCAATGATGAAACGATCTTCAAGATGATTGAATGTTAATCCTATTATACTGGATCTTTAAGATAAAGGTCTAAAGGTCTATATTTTCGAATGAAGAAACTTTTTCTTGCTGGACTTTATTGCTGTAACTTAATCGTGTTACTTTCTACCGGGTGTCGGACGCTGTCGGTTAGATCACAACACTAGAGTCAGAGCACTATAATTGTTCTTCACGCACACAGTAACTGAAATTTAAAACCTTTAAAAGAAAAGGCTCAATAAACTATTGCATAGATAGATAATGTATAATACACTGTTCATAAATATGTATTTCCTTTGTGCTTTGAACTTTTCAATACGGACTCAATGCGCTGTAACTTCATGTGGCTTCAAGCACATCATTCTCCGCTCGGGATGCACATAAGTGCTTTGTGCTGCACCGTATTGGAGCCGTAATATCATAATGCAGTGACGTAATGACAGATTATTAATTGCCTTTCAATTATATGTTGCTGCGTCATTAAACATCTGTCCTATGCATTTCAAACATTTATAGCAGCCATGGCTATATTTTTTTATGATTTTTGTTATCTTGTTTTTCATGAATGTATTTTTCAAAAATAAGAGCAATGTGTATTATCTATTATTAATATGGTTTATAATAGCATTTTTGTCATAGATTATGACAAAGTAATCATATGATCCACCAGCGAGGAACCAGCAGAACAGAGTGAACATTCTTTCTGTTTAGTTCAATCCTACTTAATAGGAATTTATTTAAAATGCTCGCTCTACTCCACACCATTAATGTCTTGTGCGGACATCCGTATTTTGACTTTCGGTTTTAAGTAAGCGATTTAAAAGCTCCCAAGTCCCAGCGGAGTCACACGTTGATTAACCGGTGGGAATATACACAATAGGCCTACCTGATATTGAACACAAGAGGGCAGTATAGCACTACGTATGACTCAGATTATTATTTTTTTATGAATTTTACAACAATTCTGGCTGTTTTTGAACGTAAACATAATTCTTAAATGAAAAAAAGGAAAAATTGGGGAAGTTATAATATTTGTATAATTTAATTTAGAAACAAATGATGTATAATTACATTTTTAGAAGATATGAGGCTTTTAGTGTTTACTTTTTTGACATTACTTTAATCTTTTGCCATAGTTGCACATGTCTACTGGCTAATAAATGTGATGTATCTGTTGAGTTTCAAGCAATTTCAAGCATGCTAAGAGTCCCAAAAGCATCAAAAAAGAATGTTAAAGTTTGTTTCGTTGCCACGGCAACAGTATCAAAGATATCAAAAATTCATTCACAGGTCTACATCTGCCGTGTATTTACATTATACAGATGAAGTTTGAAGCAAATCGGTTAAAAATAAGAGAGTGTTTCAAAGCATTTTGAAAGTGACACACTTCCTGCTGCCAGTTGGTGGCGCTATAACTTTGACTCACAATAGTCACATCCATGTGATCGGTCTCTTACAGCGAAAACACTGCTGAAGTTTCATCAAGATCAGTTAATGTATGCTGAAGTTATAACACACATCCTGTTTCATGTTTCTCGCCATAATTTCGTTTCCTCGCCACGGCCAAACCGTTCGAGATATCAAAAATCCCGTGGCACTTTTTCATCCTTAATGTCTTGACTTCACGCTGATCGAGTTTCGTCGAATTTGGTTCAGTGCTCTAGGAGCAATAATTTAAATTCCATTGCATGTGTTTTAAACACAACCCTAAATAGCCAACTTCCTGTTGGGCTGGGGTAAAAAGTAAGAGTGTGAAGTATATATATGAAACGATGAGATCTATATGTGTACCAAGTTTCATATTATTACATGCAAGTGTGTTTGATTTATGGACCAAATTTTCAGACCAAGTTTATTGACCAAGTTAATCTGATTAATAAACTAATTATATAAAACTATTGTCAATTCACTACAATTAAACTAGTTATATGCCTTTACTTATAAAAAATAAAAATAAAAACTTATTTAAAAAATACCAGGCTTGAGAAATGTATTTTCTTTATGCAGGTCATACACACAGCAGTGAAATGGTTAAGCCCCCTCCCCCTGCACACACACACACACACACACACACACACAGACAGCCAGCCAGCCAGCCAAAGACACAGAGACATGTAGGCTCAGAGTGACCATATTCAAACAAAAATATCTGAGTTTCTGTGGGTCCTAGCTAATAAGTGTCAATTAGAAAGTTGTCCGGCTCGAGGAGTACAATATACATACCAATTTTTGTAACTCTAGTTAAAACTAACAACCCCACTTTTGTCAAAAGGTGGCGCTACTGAGCCCTCACCACGCCCGTTTCTGAAACTTTGCACATGTCTACTGGCTAATAAATGTGATGTGTCTGTCGAGTTTCATGCATTTTGAAGCATGCTAAGGGTCTCAAAAGCATCCTAAAAGCATCCTAAAAGAAGGGTAAAGTTTGATGGGTCGCCACGGCAACAGTTTCAAAGATATCAAGAATCCATTCACAGGTCTACATCTGCCGTATGTTTACATTATACATATGAAGTTTGAAGCAAATCGGGTAAAAATAAAAGGGTGATATCAAAGCATTTTGAAAGTGACACACTTCCTGCTGCCAGTTGGTGGCGCTATAACTTTGACTCACAATAGTCACATCCATGTGATCGTCCTCTTACAGCGAACACACTGCTGAAGTTTCATCAAGATCAGTTAATGTATGCTGAAGTTATAACACACTTCCTGTTTCACGTTTCTCGCCATGATTTCGTTTCCTCGCCACGGACAAACCGTTCGAGATATCAAAAATCCCCTCGCAAACTTTCATCCTCAATGTCTTGACTTCACGCTGACCGAGTTTCGTCGAATTTGGATCAAAGCTCTAGGAGGAGTATTTGAAATTCCATTGCGAGCGTTTTACAAACAAACCTCAATAGCCGACTTCCTGTTGGGCTGGGGTAAAAAGTAAGAGCGCGAGGTATAGATGAAACGATGAGATCAACATGTGTACCGAGTTTCATATTATTACATGCAAGCGTGTTTGAGTTATGGACCAAGTGTTCGGACCCCGTTCCAGGGGGCGCTGACGAGCCCCCTGCCACGCCCGGGTACCATCTTCAGCCCGGCTCTGATGGCCGCGGGTTCTGACCCGTGTGCAAAGTTTCAAGAGTTTTCGAGCATGTTAAGGGCCCCAAAAGTGCCCGAATAGTCGTATAAATAATAATAATAATAATAATAGGAAAACAATAGGCCTTCGCCCTTTCAGGGCTTGGGCCCTAAATATAGCTGCGAGCAGCGATGGCGGGCCCAAGCCGGTGGCACCGCAACCCCGGTTCCTTTAGTTACCTAAAGGCACCGGGGTGGCGGTGTCGCAGGCTTTAGCCCTTTCATGATTAAATGTTTAAAACAGCTTGCCATACTCTATCTGTCGTTTCGACTAGTCACAATTACATTACAGATATCTTAAATGATAATACAAACTATTCAAAATGTAATTAAGACTAGTCACTTTTGTCAAAAGGTGGGTGTTGATATCTACAATGTTAATTCCGGACAGGCAAACTTAGCTTTTAAATGTTAAAAGGGCTTGCCATATAGGGACGTACAGTAGGCTCAGAGAGAGGCTCACCATATTCAAACCAAAATATCTGACTTCCTCTTGGTCCGAGCTAATGACTATGTATTAGAAAGTTGTCCGGCTTGAGGAGTACAATGTATATACCGATTTTTGTAACTGTAGATAAAACTAACAACCCCACTTTTGTCAAAAGGTGGCGCTATTTAGTCCTTGCACCATGCCCGTTTCTGAAACTTTGCACATGTCTACTGGCTAATAAATGTGATGTGTCTGTCGAGTTTCATGCAATTTGAAGCATGCTAAGGGTCTCAAAAGCATCCTAAAAGCATCCTAAAAGAAGGGTAAAGTTTGATGCGTCGCCACGGCAACAGTTTCAAAGATATCAAGAATCCATTCACAGGTCTACATCTGCCGTATGTTTACATTATACATATGAAGTTTGAAGCAAATCGGGTAAAAATAAAAGGGTGATATCAAAGCATTTTGAAAGTGACACACTTCCTGCTGCCAGTTGGTGGCGCTATAACTTTGACTCACAATAGTCACATCCATGTAATCAGCCTCTTACAGTGAACACACTGCTGAAGTTTCATCAAGATCAGTTAATGTATGCTGAAGTTATAACACACTTCCTGTTTCACGTTTCTCGCCATAATTTTGTTTCCTCGCCACGGCCAAACCGTTCGAGATATCAAAAATCCCCTCGCAAACTTTCATCCTCAATGCCTTGACTTCATGCTGACCGAGTTTCGTGCCGTGTGTTTGAATTCTCTAGGAGGAGTATTGCAAATTCCATTGCGAGTGTTTTATGAACAACCCTAAATAACCGACTTCCTGTTGGGCTGGGGTAAAAAGTAATAGTATGAGGTATATATGAACGATGAGATCTATATGTGCACCGAGTTTCATATTATTACATGCAAGCATGTTTGATTTATGGACCAAGTTTTCGGACCCTGTTCCAGGGGGCGCTGTCTAGCCCCCTGCCACGCCCGGGTACCATCTTCAGCCCCGCCCTGATGGCCGCGGTTTCTGACCCGTGTGCAAAGTTTCAAGAGTTTTTGAGCATGTTAAGGGCCCCAAAAGTGCCGAATAGTCGTATAAATAATAATAAATAAATAATAAATAATAATAAATAATCTAAGAAAACAATAGGGCCTCGCCCTTTCAGGGCTTGGGCCCTAATAATAATAATCCTTAGGAAAACAATAGGGCCTTCGCCCTTTCAGGGGCTTGGCCCTAATAATAATAATAATCCTAAGGAAAACAATAGGGCCTTCGCCCTTTCAGGGCTTGGCCCTAATAATAGAAAAGAATAATCCTAAGGAAAACAAATAGGGCCTTCGCCCTTTCAGGGCTTGGGCCCTAAATATAGCTGCGAGCAGCGATGGC
>NW_024121501.1:23044-44731 GCF_016745375.1 Pimephales promelas | reverse complement strand
TTTCCCTGCACAGAGGTTAGTTATTGCGTGCATATGCATACGAGTAACAAGTTAGATCTGTCATGCAATGCAATGAAACACATCTTAGGTGTTTTCTTTTCATTGCACAGAGGTTAGTTATTGCGTGCATAGTTATAAAAGAGAACATTTTAGATCATGCAATGCAATGAAACACATCTTAGTTTTTTCTTTTCATTGCACAGAGGTTAGTTATTGCGTGCATATGCATAACGAGGAACAAGTTAGATATGTCATGCAATGCAATAAAAACCATCTTAGGTGTTTTCTTTTCATTGCACAGAGGTTAGTTATTGCGTGCATATGCATAACGAGGAACAAGTTAGATATGTCATGCAATGCACTGAAAAACATCTTAGGTGTTTTCTTTTCCCTGCACAGAGGTTAGTTATTGCGTGCATATGCATAACGAGAAACAAGTTAGATCTGTCATGCAATGCACTGAAACACATCTTAGGTGTTTTCTTTTTTTACTGCACAGAGGTCAGTTATTGCGTGCATATGCATAACGAGGAACAAGTTAGATATGTCATGCAATGCAACAAACACATCTTAGGTTTTTCTTTTCATTGCACAGAGGTTATTGCGTGCATATTATAATAAGAGGAACAATTTAGATCATGCAATGCAATGAAACACATCTTAGTTGTTTTCTTTTCATTGCACAGAGGTTAGTTATTGCGTGAATAGTTATAAAGAGGAACATTTTAGATCATGCAATGCAAAGAAATACATCTTAGGTGTTTTCTTTTCATTGCACAGAGGTAAGTTATTGCGTACATATGCATAACGAGGAACAAGTTAGATATGCCATGCAATGCAATGAAACACATCTTAGGTGTTTTCTTTTCACTTCACAGATGTTAGTTATTGCGTGCATATGCATAACGAGGAACAAGTTAGATATGTCATGCAATGCACTGAAACACATGTTAGGTGTTTTCTTTTCATTGCACAGAGGTTAGTTATTGCGTGCATATGCATAACGAGGAACAAGTTAGATATGTCATGCAATGCACTGAAACACATCTTAGGTGTTTTCTTTTCACTGCACAGAGGTTAGTTATTGCGTGCATATGCATAACGAGAAACAAGTTAGATCCTCTGCAATGCGCAATGAAACACATCTAAGGTGTTTTCATTTCACTGCACAGAGGTTAGTTATTGCGTGCAAATGCATAACGAGAAACAAGTTAGATATGTCATGCAATGAAACACATCTTAGGTGTTTTCTTTTCATTGCACAGACGTTAGTTATTGCGTGGATTTTTATAACGAGGAACAAGTTAGATCATGCAATGCAATGAAACACATCTTAGTTATTTTCATTTCATTGCACAGAGTTTAGTTATTGCGTACATATGCATAACGAGGAACAAGTTAGATATGTCATGCAATGCAATGAAACACATCTAAGGTGTTTTCTTTTCATTGGACAGAGGTTAGTTATTGCGTGCATAAGCATAACGAGGAACAAGTTAGATAGGTCATACAATGCAATGAAGCACATCTGAGGTGTTTTCTTTTCATTGCACAGACGTTAGTTATTGCGTGGATAGTTATAACGAGGAACAAGTTAGATCATGCAATGCAATGAAACACATCTTAGTTATTTTCTTTTCATTGCACAGAGTTTAGTTATTGCGTGCATATGCGTAACTAGTAACAAGTTAGATATTTCATGCAATGCACTGAAACACATGTTAGGTGTTTTCTTTTCACTGCACAGAGGTTAGATATTACGTGGATATGCATAACGAGGAACAAGTTAGATATGCCATGCAATGCAATGAAACACATCTTAGGTGTTTTCTTTTCATTGCACAGAGGTTAGTTATTTGCGTGCATACGCATAACGAGAAACAAGTTGTATCTATCATGCAATGCAATTAAACACATATTAGGTGTTTTCTTTTCATTGCACAGAGGTTAGATATTACGTGGATATGCATAACGAGGAACAAGTTAGATAGGTCATGCAATGCGATGAAACACATCTTAGGTGCTTTCTTTTCATTGCACAGAGGTTAGTTATTGCGTGCATATTCATAACAAGGAAAAAGTTAGATATGTCATGCAGTGCGAGAAAACACTTCTTAGGTGTTTTCTTTTCATTGCACAGACGTTATTTATAGCGTGCATATGCATAACGAGGAACAAGTTAGATATGTCATGCAATGCACTGAAACCCATGTTAGGTGTTTTCTTTTCATTGCAGAGAGGTTAGCTATTTGCGTGCATATGCATAACGAGAAACAAGTTATATCTATCTTGCAATGCAATGAAACACATCTTAGGTGTTTTCTTTTCATTGCACAGAGGTTAGTTATTGCGTGCATATGCATAATGAGTAACAAGTTAGTTATGTCATGCAATGCACTGAAACACATCTTAGGTGTTTCTTTTCACTGCAGAGAGGTTAGTTATTGCGTGCATAAGCATAACGAGAAACATGTTAGATCTCTCTTGCAATGCAATGAAACACATCTAGGGTGTTTTCTTTTCATTGCACAGACGTTAGTTATTGCGTGGATAGTTATAACGAGGAACAAGTTAGATCATGCAATGCAATGAAACACATCTTAGTTATTTTCTTTTCATTGCACAGAGTTTAGTTATTGCGTGCATATGCATAACGAGAAACAAGTTAGATCTCTCTTGCAATGCAATGAAACACATCTAAGGTGTTTTCATTTCACTGCACAGAGGTTAGTTATTGCCTGCAAATGCATAACGAGAAACAAGTTAGATATGTCATGCAATGCAATGAAACACATCTTAGGTGTTTTCTTTTCATTGCACAGACGTTAGTTATTGCGTGGATTTTTATAACGAGGAACAAGTTAGATCATGCAATGCAATGAAACACATCTTAGTTATTTTCTTTTCATTGCACAGAGTTTAGTTATTGCGTACATATGCATAACGAGGAACAAGTTAGATATGTCATGCAATGCAATGAAATACATCTAAGGTGTTTTCTTTTTACTGCACAGAGGTCAGTTATTGCGTGCATATGCATATCGAGTAACAACTTAGATCTGTCATGCAAGGCAATGAAGCACATCTTAGGTGTTTTCTTTTCATTGCACAGAGGTTAGTTATTGCGTGAATAGTTAAAACGAGGAACATTTTAGATCATGCAATGCAATGAAACACATCTTAGTTGTTTTCTTTTCATTGCACAGAGGTTAGTTATTGCGTGCATATGCATAACGAGAAACAAGTTAGATCTGTCTTGCAATGCACTCAAACCCATCTTAGGTGTTTTCTTTTCACTGCACAGAGGTTAGTTATTGCGTGCAGATGCATAATGTGTAACAAGTTAGATATATGTCATGCAATGCAATAAAACACATCTTAGGTGTTTTCTTTTCACTGCACAGAGGTTAGTTATTGCGTACATATGCATAACGAGAAACAAGTTAGATCTTTCATGCAATGCACTGAAACACATCTTAGGTGTTTTCTTTTCACTGCACAGAGGTTAGTTATTGCGTGCATATGCATAAAGAGAAACAAGTTAGATCTGTCATGCAATACACTGAAACACATCTTAGGTTTTTTCTTTTCATTGCACAGAGGTTATTGCGTGAATAGTTATAACGAGAAACATTTTAGATCATGCAATGCAATGAAACACATTTTAGTTGTTTTCTTTTCATTGCACAGAGGTTAGTTATTGCGTGAATAGTTATAACGAGGAACATTTTAGATCATGCAATGCAATGAAATACATCTTAGGTGTTTTCTTTTCATTGCACAGAGGTAAGTTATTGCGTGCATATGCATAACGAGGAACAAGTTAGATATGCCATGCAATGAAATACATCTTAGGTGTTTTCTTTTTATTGCACAGAGGTTAGTTATTGCCGTGCATATGCATAACGAGGAACAAGTTAGATATATCATGCAATGCACTGAAACACATGTTAGGTGTTTTCTTTTCATATGCACAGAGGTTAGATATTGCGTGCTTATGCATAACGAGAAACAAGTTAGTTATTTCATGCAATGCACTGAAACACATCTTAGGTGTTTCTTTTCACTGCACAGAGGTTAGTTATTGCGTGCATATGCATAACGAGAAACATGTTAGATCTCTCTTGCAATGCAATGAAACACATCTAAGGTGTTTTCTTTTCACTGCACAGAAGTTAGTTATTGCGTGCAAATGCATAACGAGAAACAAGTTAGATATGTCATGCAATGCAATAAAACACATCTTAGGTGTTTTCTTTTCATTGGACAGAGGTTAGTTATTGCGTGCATAAGCATAACGAGGAACAAGTTAGATAGGTCATACAATGCAATGAAGCACATCTTAGGTGTTTTCTTTTCATTGCACAGACGTTAGTTATTGCGTGGATAGTTATAACGAGGAACAAGTTAGATCATGCAATGCAATGAAACACATCTTAGTTATTTTCTTTACATTGCACAGAGTTTAGTTATTGCGTGCATATGCGTAACTAGTAACAAGTTAGATATTTCATGCAATGCACTGAAACACATGTTAGGTGTTTTCTTTTCACTGCACAGAGGTTAGTTATTGTGTGCATACGCATAACGAGAAACAAGTTGTATCTATCATGCAATGCAATTAAACACATATTAGGTGTTTTCTTTTCATTGCACAGAGGTTAGATATTACGTGGAAATGCATAACGAGGAACAAGTTAGATAGGTCATGCAATGCGATGAAACACATCTTAGGTGTTTTCTTTTCATTGCACAGACGTTAGTTATTGCGTGGATAGTTATAACGAGGAACAAGTTAGATCATGCAATGCAATGAAACACATCTTAGTTATTTTCTTTACATTGCACAGAGTTTAGTTATTGCGTGCATATGCGTAACTAGTAACAAGTTAGATATTTCATGCAATGCAATGAAACACATCTTAGGTGTTTTCTTTTCATTGCACAGAGGTTAGTTATTTGCGTGGATAGTTATAACGAGGAACAAGTTAGATCATGCAATGCAATGAAACACATCTTAGTTATTTTCTTTACATTGCACAGAGTTTAGTTATTGCGTGCATATGCGTAACTAGTAACAAGTTAGATATTTCATGCAATGCACTGAAACACATGTTAGGTGTTTTCTTTTCACTGCACAGAGGTTAGTTATTGTGTGCATACGCATAACGAGAAACAAGTTGTATCTATCATGCAATGCAATTAAACACATATTAGGTGTTTTCTTTTCATTGCACAGAGGTTAGATATTACGTGGAAATGCATAACGAGGAACAAGTTAGATAGGTCATGCAATGCGATGAAACACATCTTAGGTGTTTTCTTTTCATTGCACAGACGTTAGTTATTGCGTGGATAGTTATAACGAGGAACAAGTTAGATCATGCAATGCAATGAAACACATCTTAGTTATTTTCTTTACATTGCACAGAGTTTAGTTATTGCGTGCATATGCGTAACTAGTAACAAGTTAGATATTTCATGCAATGCAATGAAACACATCTTAGGTGTTTTCTTTTCATTGCACAGAGGTTAGTTATTTGCGTGCATACGCATAACGAGAAACAAGTTGTATCTATCATGCAATGCAATTAAACACATATTAGGTGTTTTCTTTTCATTGCACAGAGGTTAGATATTACGTGGAAATGCATAACGAGGAACAAGTTAGATAGGTCATGCAATGCGATGAAACACATCTTAGGTGCTTTCTTTTCATTGCACAGAGGTTAGTTATTGCGTGCATATTCATAACAAGGAAAAAGTTAGATATGTCATGCAGTGCGAGAAAACACTTCTTAGGTGTTTTCTTTTCATTGTACAGACGTTAGTTATAGCGTGCATATGCATAACGAGAAACAAGTTGTATCTATCATGCAATGCAATTAAACACATATTAGGTGTTTTCTTTTCATTGCACAGAGGTTAGATATTACGTGGAAATGCATAACGAGGAACAAGTTAGATAGGTCATGCAATGCGATGAAACACATCTTAGGTGCTTTCTTTTCATTGCACAGAGGTTAGTTATTGCGTGCATATTCATAACAAGGAAAAAGTTAGATATGTCATGCAGTGCGAGAAAACACTTCTTAGGTGTTTTCTTTTCATTGCACAGACGTTAGTTATAGCGTGCATATGCATAACGAGAAACAAGTTATATCTATCTTGCAATGCAATGAAACACATCTTAGGTGTTTTCTTTTCATTGCACAGAGGTTAGTTATTGCGTGCATATGCATAATGAGTAACAAGTTAGTTATGTCATGCAATGCACTGAAACACATCTTAGGTGTTTCTTTTCACTGCATAGAGGTTAGTTATTGCGTGCATAAGCATAACGAGAAACAAGTTAGATCTCTCTTGCAATGCAATGAAACACATCTAGGGTGTTTTCTTTTCATTGCACAGACGTTAGTTATTGCGTGGATAGTTATAAAGAGGAACAAGTTAGATCATTCAATGCAATGAAACACATCTTAGTTATTTTCTTTTCATTGCACAGAGTTTAGTTATTGCGTGCATATGCGTAACTAGTAACAAGTTAGATATTTCATGCAATGCACTGAAACACATGTTAGGTGTTTTCTTTTCACTGCACAGAGGTTAGTTATTGTGTGCATACGCATAACGAGGAACAAGTTAGATATGCCATGCAATGCAATGAAACACATCTTAGGTGTTTTCTTTTCATTGCACAGAGGTTAGTTATTTGCGTGCATACGCATAACGAGAAAGAAGTTGTATCTATCATGCAATGCAATTAAACACATATTAGGTGTTTTCTTTTCATTGCACAGAGGTTAGATATTACGTGGATATGCATAACGAGGAACAAGTTAGATAGGTCATGCAATGCGATGAAACACATCTTAGGTGCTTTCTTTTCATTGCACAGAGGTTGCGTGCATATTCATAACAAGGAAAAAGTTAGATATGTCATGCAGTGCGAGAAAACACATCTTAGGTGTTTTCTTTTCATTGCACAGACGTTAGTTAGAGCGTGCATATGCATAACGAGGAACAAGTTATATCTATCTTGCAATGCACTGAAACCCATGTTAGGTGTTTTCTTTTCACTGCAGAGAGGTTAGCTATTTGCGTGCATATGCATAACGAGAAACAAGTTATATCTATCTTGCAATGCAATGAAACGCATCTTAGGTGTTTTCTTTTCATTGCACAGAGGTTAGTTATTGCGTGCATGCGAGGAACAAGTTAGATTATGTCATGCAATGCAATGAAACACATGTTAGATGTTTTCTTTTCACTGCACAGTGGTTAGTTATTGTGTGCATATGCATAACGAGGAGCAAGTTAGATATATCATGCAATGCACTGAAACACATGTTAGGTGTTTTCTTTTCATTGCACAGAGGTTAGTTATTGCGTGCATGTGCAATGCACAAGCATTGCAAATCTCTTCGTTGCACAAAGGAACAAGTTAGTGTATGCATTGTAAAGCGATCGCTCTTGTGATGTTTTCTCGTCAAGATACAGATTAATTAGTTGTAGAATGGAAATGCATGAAATGCACGCGTGTTTTATCTTTTCTTTTCAATCCAAAGAAGAACAAGTTAGAAAATATAAGCATTGCAATGAAACAACACACGTTATCCAGTCAAAGCACTAAGGAAGGGTTTAGTTCTTGAATGCAATAAAGTGCATATTACATATATGGTATTTTTGATGCACACGTTCTTCATGCACAATCCACATCTCTTCATTACACAAAGCAACGGGTGTTGTTTTACAGTTTTTTTTCAATTGTTTACACGCAATTTTGAAAACCGGGTTCTTTTTTTCAAAATATAATGACAATTATCCAAACACCACACTCAATTTGCATAATTCCTAGATTGTTTGCAAAATGACACACTTCTGTCAAAACATACACACTTCAGTCAAAAGATATACACATATTTGTGAAAACGCTATTAGTTTTCATTTAACCAACACAATCCTCAATGATCAGACACTATTGCACCCAGTTTCACACTGCTGTGATAAATAAAAACATATGTGTAAAAAACTATTTTTAGGAAATAGCATGTGCTAGATTTTTTGGCCAGACATTGTAAGGAATAATTGAAAAAAAGATGAAAATTAAAAAAAAAAAAAGTGACAAACTCAACATTCTGATTAGTTTGAGATATAGGGAGATTGTACACGAATATATAAACGTAACAAGCACTGCACAACACTGATGCTGCAGACTGAATATTTCAAGTATTTATTACAATACTTACAGTATTTCTTAGCATAATCAGTTACAGCAATTAACCAAAAATGAAATCAATGAAACAAATACAGTTTTTTTCGATTGCTTACACACTAAAATTAGAACTTTCCCACAATAAGCAAAACCTTACACTCAAGAAGCAAAACACCGGCCTAGATTTGCACAACTGTAAGCACATTGTCAGCTTCACACTTTTTGCAAAACATTACACACAGTGATTTGCAAAACACTAAACACACTTGTATGCATTTGACATAGAAATTTATCATGATGTAATTTCCTTGCAATTTTAAAGCAAAGGCTTTCAAATAAACACACACATGAACCAATTGGTTAAACACAGCCACCAGGTGTGCACACACACTGGTGCTTAACTGTAGACACACCAATCAGGTTTACAGTAAGTACTATAAAAAGGCAAAAGGTAAGTTCATCAGTCTTCAAAATGAACGGTGTCAGAGGAAGACCTGGAGGAGTGATAGGACATGCACAAACAAGAAGACAACCAAATTCAGACAGGGCCAAGGTCCTGCGGCGTGAATATGTGGTGGTACGTTTTATTCACTGACTATATTGTGTACTGCACACATAACCTTTTTACGTACTGTACATGTAATTTTTACTATATACAGACCTACAGTATATTGATCTACACAATGTGATCTTTTGCTGTATTTCAGAGAGTTTTGCAAATGGATGCGGAGGAAGTCCTGCATGAGTCCCACATTTTATCAATACGCACAATTTACAGTTCAGTATTTTCCACCATACTCCCTTCTTCTTACAGTAAGGGACTATGTTGAGTTCTTCTCAACATGGCGGTGGAAGGTTTATGATCTCTGGCCCTATGTCCAGATGCCCCTCATTCAAGCTTTGAAGGAAGCATGTGATCAAATTGAAGCAGCATCCATGGATTCGTCACTCAAAAAGATTCCTCCCATGTTGCCTTGCAAATGAAAATATAGCATAATATATGATGTTTACAAGGCCCTGTGGCCAGAACCAGCTTGGCGGAGAAATGTTTAGTACTGAACTGGATATGTAATCTGTTACAGTATTACAGTATGTACTGTAAGCTTATAGTACAATGGTACGTTCAGTAATACTGTATGAAAACTGGAAAATGTTTTTTTTTGTTGTTGTTGTTGAAATGTTCAGTATTGACTGACTTGAGTACATGAAAATAAATAAATATTTTCATTAGTCTGCAAAATTTGTGTCATGTGGTGTTGGAGAATTTTTTTTTTCACTTTCTCTGTAAATGCTAAAAGTGTTTTAGGTTGAGCAAAGGAGTGTTTAACTGATTCAAACAGAGTCAAACCATATGATGGTTGTGTTCATGTTATTTCAGCAAAATAAGGTTTTTATAAGACATTGAATAGTTTTGACAAAAGTGTTCCATTTTGCAAATGATCTGAAGTGTTGTGCTACTTTGTTGTAGGGTTGTGTTAATTGTGTGTAGTGTTTTGACAAACCGGGCCCTGTTTTCAAAATTGTGCTTAAGCAATCGAAAAAAACGGTAATATCTCTAAACAAATTACAATTACTCCATGAAGTACATACTTGACTCTGAACTAATGTAAAAGTGTCAAGAATATTGTAACTATTCAGTTACAGTATCAACCAGAGATTTGGTTGATCTCTTTGTCCAGCTTCCATCAGTGTCAGTCCATGGTTGATAACATGGTCAATAAGTGTTGCACGGATTTCTTGAGTCAAATTTGGTCCTCGTCTTCTTTGTTCAGGTTCTATCAACTCTTCAAGTCATTCTCTATCTCTACCTCTACCTAGGCCTCTTTCTCTATCTCCTTCTTTTCCTCTTCTTCTATACCTCTTTCTCCTGTTCTTCATCCTCTACCCCCTTCTCCTCATCCTCTTCCTCCTTCTCGTCCTCCTCCTTCATGTCCTCTTTGAGCTCCCCCTCTTATTCTCACTCTTCTTCTTCTTCTTCTAGATCCTTCTTTTTTTGTTGAAGACTCACCTGCTGCCTTTTATAGCACACCTGAGTGCTGCGTTTTCAAATTAGCACATCTGTGCTTCCACACCTGGTGGATGTGAATATCCAATTCGTTCATTAGTGTGGTCAATGGCAAACTGGGGCTTTGTAATGACAAGGAAGTAACCTCACAATCCTCATCTGTGTCTAAGGTGTGAAAATGTGTGTAGAGTTTTACAAATCACTCTGCCAGTTGGTGCCGCTATAACTTTGACTCACAATAGTCACATCCATTTGATAGGTCTCTTACAGCGAAAACACTGCTGAAGTTTCATCAAGATCAGTTAATGTATGCTGAAGTTATAACACGCATCCTGTTTCATGTTTCTCGCCATAATTTCGTTTCCTCGCCACGGCCAAACCGTTCGAGATATCAAAAATCCCTTGGCACCTTTTCATCCTTAATGTCTTGACTTCACGCTGATCGAGTTTCGTCGAATTTGGTTCAGTGCTCTAGGAGCAATACTTTAAATTCCATTGCATGTGTTTTAAACACAACCCTAAATAGCCGACTTCCTGTTGGGCTGGGGTAAAAAGTAAGAGTGTGAAGTATATATGAAACGATGAGATCTATATGTGTACCAAGTTTCATATTATTACATGCAAGTGTGTTTGATTTATGGACCAAATTTTCAGACCAAGTTTATTGACCAAGTTAATCTGATTAATAAACTAATTATATAAAACTATTGTCACTGCACTACAATTAAACTAGTTATATGCCTTTACTTATAAAAAATAAAAATAAAAACTTATTTAAAAAATACCAGGCTTGAGAAATGTATTTTCTTTATGCAGGTCATACACACAGCAGTGAAATGGTTAAGCCCCCTCCCCCTGCACACACACACTCAGACAGATACACACACACACAGACAGCCAAAGACACAGAGAGACCATATTCAAACAAAAATATCTGACTTTCTGTGGGTCCTAGCTAATAAGTGTAAATTAGAAAGTTGTCCGGCTCGAGGAGTACAATATACATACCGATTTTTGTAACTCTAGTTAAAACTAACAACCCCACTTTTGTCAAAAGGTGGCACTACTGAGCCCTCACCACGCCCGTTTCTGAAACTTTGCACATGTCTACTGGCTAATAAATGTGATGTGTCTGTCGAGTTTCATGCATTTTGAAGCATGCTAAGGGTCTCAAAAGCATCCTAAAAGCATCCTAAAAGAAGGGTAAAGTTTGATGCGTCGCCACGGCAACAGTTTCAAAGATATCAAGAATCCATTCACAGGTCTACATCTGCCGTATGTTTACATTATACATATGAAGTTTGAAGCAAATCGGGTAAAAATAAAAGGGTGATATCAAAGCATTTTGAAAGTGACACACTTCCTGCTGCCAGTTGGTGGCGCTATAAATTTGACTCACAATAGTCACATCCATGTGATCGTCCTCTTACAGCAAACACACTGCTGAAGTTTCATCAAGATCAGTTAATGTATGCTGAAGTTATAACACACTTCATGTTTCACGTTTCTCGCCATGATTTCGTTTCCTCGCCACGGCCAAACCGTTCCAGATATCAAAAATCCCCTCGCAAACTTTCATCCTCAATGTCTTGACTTCACGCTGACCGAGTTTCGTCGAATTTGGATCAAAGCTCTAGGAGGAGTATTTCACATTCCATTGCTAGCGTTTTACAAACAAACCTCAATAGCCGACTTTCTGTTGGGCTGGGGTAAAAAGTAAGAGCGCGAGGTATAGATGAAACGATGAGATCAACGTGTGTACTGAGTTTCATATTATTACAAACAAGCGTGTTTGAGTTATGGACCAAGTGTTCGGACCCCGTTCCAGGGGGCGCTGACGAGCCGCCCTGCCACGCCCGGGTACCATCTTCAGCCCGGCCCTGATGGCCGCGGGTTCTGACCCGTGTGCAAAGTTTCAAGAGTTTTCGAGCATGTTAAGGGTCCCAAAAATGCCCAAAAGGTAGCAGAAAAATAATAAAGAAGAAGAATAAATATAGCTGCGAGCAGCGATGGCGGGCCCAAGCCGGTGGCACCGCAACCCCGGCTCCTTTAGTTACCTAAAGGCACCGGGGTGGCGGTGCCGAAGGCTTTGGCCCTTTCATGATTAAATGTTAAAACGGCTTGCCATAGTCTGTCATTTTGACTAGTCACAATTATGTTACAGATATCTTAAATGATAATACAAACTATCCAAAATGTAATTACGACTAGACAGAAAGACATTGTTGATATCTACAATGTTAATTTCCGGATAGGCAAACTTAGCTTTTAAATGTTAAAAGGGCTTGCCATACACGGACGTAGGCTCAGAGAGATAGGCAAACTTAGCTTTTAAATGTTAAAAGGGCTTGCCATACACGGACGTAGGCTTCATCCTCAATGTCTTGACTTCTTGCACACCGAGTTTGGTTGTGATTGGTAAACACATGCGTTGTAATTTGATATATTTCTCCTAGGACAACTATTCAAACAACCCATAATTCTCAACTTCCATTTTAATTGTCGTAAAACTTAGAGCACGAAAGTTGTTTGGCCTGATGTGATCTATAATTGTACCGAGTTTCATATTAATTCACGCAAGTGTGTTTGATTTATGGACAAATGTTCGAATCCCAGTCCAGGGGGCGCTGTCGAGCCGCCCTGCCACGCCCGATGACCAGCTTCAGCCCGGCCCTGATGGCCATGGGTTCTGACCCGTGTGCAAAGTTTCAAGAGTTTTAGAGGATGTTAAGGCCCCCGAAAATGCCAGAGAAGTCGCACACAGCAAATAAAGGGTTAAAATTAACCTGACAGGCGCCCCTCCTCTCACTCACACAGAGAGACACTGAGAGACTAGCAAAATTCTAAGATTTTCTCTACATTCAAACAAAGATATCTGACTTTCTGTGGGTCCTAGCTAATGAGTGTCAATTAGAAAGTTGTCCGGCTCGAGGAGTACAATATACATACCGATTTTTGTAACTCTAGTTAAAACTAACAACCCCACTTTTGTCAAAAGGTGGTGCTACTGAGCCCTCACCACGCCCGTTTCTGAAACTTTGCACATGTCTACTGGCTAATAAATGTGATGTGTCTGTCGAGTTTCATGCGATTTGAAGCATGCTAAGGGTCTCAAAAGCATCCTAAAAGAATGGTAAAGTTTGATGCATTGCCAAGGCAACAGTTTAAAAGATATCAAGAATCCATTCACAGGTCTTCATCTGCTATGTATTTACATTATACAGATGAAGTTTGAGGCAAATCGGGTCAAAATAAAAGGGTGAGTTCAAAGCATTTTAAAAGTGACACACTTCCTGCTACCAGTTGGTGGCGCTATAACTTTGACTCACAACAGTCACATCCATGTGATCGTCCTCTTACAGCGAACACATTGCTGAAGTTTCATCAAGATCAGTTAATGTATGCTGAAGTTATGACACACTTCCTGTTTCACGTTTCTCACCATAATTTCATTTCCTCGCCACGGCCAAACCATTCGAGATATCAAAAATCCCCTCGCAAACTTTCATCCTCAATGCCTTGACTTAATGCTGACCGAGTTTCGTGCCGTGTGTTTGAATTCTCTAGGAGGAGTACTTCAAATTCCATTGCGAGTGTTTTATGAACAACACTAAATAACCGACTTCCTGTTGGGCTGGGGTAAAAAGTAATAGTATGAGGTATATATGAACGATGAGATCAAAATGTGTACCGAGTTTCATATTATTACATACAAGCGTGTTTGAGTTATGGACCAAGTTTTCGGACCCCGTTCCAGGGGGCGCTGTCTAGCCCCCCTGCCACGCCCGGGAACCATCTTCAGCCCGGCCCTGATGGCCGCGGGTTCTGACCCGTGTGCAAAGTTTCAAGAGTTTTCGAGCGCGTTAAGGGCCCCAAAAGTGCCCAAATAGTCGTTTTAATAATAATAATAATAATAAATATAGCTGCGAGCAGCGATGGCGGGCCCAAGCCGGTGGCACCGCAACCCCTGGCTCCTTTAGTTACCTAAAGGCACCGGGGTGGCGGTGCCGAAGGCTTTGGCCCTTTCATGATTAAATGTTAAAACGGCTTGCCATAGTCTGTCATTTTGACTAGTCACAATTATGTTACAGATATCTTAAATGATAATACAAACTATCCAAAATGTAATTACGACTAGACAGAAAGACATTGTTGATATCTACAATGTTAATTTCCGGATAGGCAAACTTAGCTTTTAAATGTTAAAAGGGCTTGCCATACACAGACGTAGGCTCAGAGAGAGTCTCACCATATTCAAACCAAAATATCTGACTTCCTCTTGGTCTGAGCTAATGACTATGAATTAGAAAGTTGTCTGGCTTGAGGAGTACAATGTATATAACGATTTTTGTAACTGTAGATAAAAATAATAACCCCACTTTTTGTCAAAAGGTGGCGCTATTTAGTCCCTGCACCATGCCCGTTTCTGAAACTTTGCACATGTCTACTGGCTAATAAATGTGATGTGTCTGTTGAGTTTCATGCAATTTCAAGCATGCTAAGAGTCTCAAAAGCATCCTAAAATAATTTCAAAGTTTGAAGCTTTGCCACGGCAACAGTTTAAAAGATATCAAGAATCCATTCACAGGTCTACATCTACCGTATGTTTACATTATACAGATGAAGTTTTTCATCTGTTTTTCATCATTATACAGATGAAGTTTTTCATCTGTTTACATTATACAGATGAAGTTTTTCATTCATATTATTACATGCAAGCGTGTTTGATTTATGGACCAAGTTTTCGGACCCCGTTCCAGGGGGCGCTGTCTAGCCCCCCTGCCACGCCTAGGTACCATCTTCAGCCCGGGCCTGATGGCTGTGGGATATGACCTGTGTGCAAAGTTTCAAGAGTTTTCAAACCCGTTAAGGGCCTCAAAAGCCATTAAGAGTCTCAAAATCATCAAAAAAAAAAGAATTTTAAAGTTTGATGCGTTGCCACGGCAACAGTATCAAAGATATCAAGAATCCATTCACAGGTCTTCATCTGCCATGTATTTACATTATACAGATGAAGTTTGAAGCAAATCGGGTAAAAATAAGAGGTTGATTTCAAAGCATTTTGAAAGTGACACACTTCCTGCTGCCAGTTGATGGCGCTATAACTTTGACTCGAAATAGTCACATCCATGTGATCGTCCTCTTACAGCGAACACACTGATGAAGTTTCATCAAGATATGTTAATGTATGCTGAAGTTATAACACACTTCCTGTTTCACGTTTCTCGCCATAATTTCGTTTCCTCGCCACGGCCAAACCGTTTGAGATATCAAAAATCCCCTCACAAACTTTCATCCTCATTGTCTTGACTTCTTGCACACCGAGTTTGGTTGTGATTGGTAAACACATGCGTTGTAATTTGATGTATTTCTCCTAGGACAACTATTCAAACAACCCATAATTCTCAACTTCCATTTTAATTGTCGTAAAACTTAGAGCACGAAAGTTGTTTGGCCTGATGTGATCTATAATTGTACCGAGTTTCATATTAATTCACGCAAGTGTGTTTGATTTATGGACAAATGTTCGAATCCCAGTCCAGGGGGCGCTGTCGAGCCGCCCTGCCACGCCCGATGACCAGCTTCAGCCCGGCCCTGATGGCCATGGGTTCTGACCCGTGTGCAAAGTTTCAAGAGTTTTAGAGGATGTTAAGGCCCCCGAAAATGCCAGAGATGTCACACACAGCAAATAAAGGGTTAAAATTAACCTGACAGGTGCCCCTCCTCTCACTCACACAGAGAGACACTGAGAGACTGGCAAAATTCTAAGATTTTCTCTACATTCAAACAAAGATATCTGACTTTCTGTGGGTCCTAGCTAATGAGTGTCAATTAGAAAGTTGTCCGGCTCGAGGAGTACAATATACATACCGATTTTTGTAACTCTAGTTAAAACTAACAACCCCACTTTTTTCAAAAGGTGGTGCTACTGAGCCCTCACCACGCCCGTTTCTGAAACTTTGCACATGTCTACTGGCTAATAAATGTGATGTGTCTGTCGAGTTTCATGCGATTTGAAGCATGCTAAGGGTCTCAAAAGCATCCTAAAAGAATGGTAAAGTTTGATGCGTCGCCACGGCAACAGTTTAAAAGATATCAAGAATCCATTCACAGGTCTACATCTGCCGTATATTTACATTATACAGATTAAGTTTGAAGCAAATCGGGTAAAAATAAAAGGGTGATTTCAAAGCATTTTGAAAGTGACACACTTCCTGCTGCCAGTTTGTGGCGCTATAACTTTGACTCACAATAGTCACATCCATGTGATCGTCCTCTTACAGCGAACACACTGCTGAAGTTTCATCAAGATCAGTTAATGTATGCTGAAGTTATAACACACTTCCTGTTTCACGTTTCTCGCCATAATTTCATTTCCTCGCCACGGCCAAACCGTTCGAGATATCAAAAATCCCCTCGCAAACTTTCATCCTCAATGCCTTGACTTCATGCTGACCGAGTTTCGTGCCGTGTGTTTGATTTCTCTAGGAGGAGTATTGCACATTCCATTGCGAGCGTTTTACAAACAAACCTCAATAGCCGACTTCCTGTTGGGCTGGGGTAAAAAGTAATAGTTTGAATTATATATGAACGATGAGATCAACATGTGTACCGAGTTTCATATTATTACATGCAAGCGTGTTTGAGTTATGGACCAAGTGTTCGGACCCCGTTCCCCGTTATTAGCCAAAGTGACACACTTCCTGCTGCCAGTTGGTGGCGCTATAACTTTGACTCACAATATTCACATCCATGTGATCGTCCTCTTACAGCAAACAAACTGCTGAAGTTTCATCAAGATCAGTTAATGTATGCTGAAGTTCTGACACACTTCCTGTTTCACGATTATCGCCATAAGTTCGTTTCCTCGCCACGGCCAAACCGTTCGAGATATCAAAAATCCCCTCGCAAACTTTCATCCTCAATGCCTTGACTTCATGCTGACCGAGTTTCGTGCCGTGTGTTTGAATTCTCTAGGAGGAGTATTGCACATTCCATTGCGAGCGTTTTACAAACAAACCTCAATAGCCGACTTCCTGTTGGGCTGGGGTAAAAAGTAATCGTTTGAGGTATATATGAACGATGAGATCAACATGTGTACCGAGTTTCATATTATTACATGCAAGCGTGTTTGAGTTATGGACCAAGTTTTTGGACCCCGTTCCAGGGGGCGCTGTCTAGACCCCCTGCCACGCCCGGTTACCATCTTCAGCCCGGCCCTGATGGCCGCGGATTCTGACCCGTGTGCAAAGTTTCAAGAGTTTTTGAGCATGTTAAGGGCCCCTAAAGTGCCCAAATAGTCGTATAAATAATAATAATAATAATAAATATAGCTGCGAGCAGCGATGGCGGGCCCAAGCCGGTGGCACCGCAACCCCGGCTCCTTTAGTTACCTAAAGGCACCGGGGTGGCGGTGCCGAAGGCTTTGGCCCTTTCATGATTAAATGTTAAAACGGCTTGCCATAGTCTGTCATTTTGACTAGTCACAATTATGTTACAGATATCTTAAATGATAATACAAACTATCCAAAATGTAATTACGACTAGACAGAAAGACATTGTTGATATCTACAATGTTAATTTCCGGATAGGCAAACTTAGCTTTTAAATGTTAAAAGGGCTTGCCATACACGGACGTAGGCTCAGAGAGAGTCTCACCATATTCAAACCAAAATATCTGACTTCCTCTTGGTCTGAGCTAATGACTATGAATTAGAAAGTTGTCTGGCTTGAGGAGTACAATGTATATAACGATTTTTGTAACTGTAGATAAAAATAACAACCCCACTTTTGTCAAAAGGTGGCGCTATTTAGTCCCTGCACCATGCCCGTTTCTGAAACTTTGCACATGTCTACTGGCTAATAAATGTGATGTGTCTGTTGAGTTTCATGCAATTTCAAGCATGCTAAGAGTCTCAAAAGCATCCTAAAATAATTTCAAAGTTTGAAGCTTTGCCACGGCAACAGTTTAAAAGATATCAAGAATCCATTCACAGGTGTACATCTACCGTATGTTTACATTATACAGATGAAGTTTTTCATCTGTTTTTCATCATTATACAGATCAAGTTTTTCATCTGTTTACATTATACAGATGAAGTTTTTCATTCATATTATTACAAGCAAGCGTGTTTGATTTATGGACCAAGTTTTCGGACCCCGTTCCAGGGGGCGCTGTCTAGCCCCCCTGCCATGCCTAGGTACCATCTTCAGCCCGGGCCTGATGGCTATGGGATATGACCTGTGTGCAAAGTTTCAAGAGTTTTCAAACCCGTTAAGGGCCTCAAAAGCCATTAAGAGTCTCAAAATCATCAAAAAAAAAGAATTTTAAAGTTTGATGCGTTGCCACGGCAACAGTATCAAAGATATCAAGAATCCATTCACAGGTCTTCATCTGCCATGTATTTACATTATACAGATGAAGTTTGAAGCAAATCGGGTAAAAATAAGAGGTTGATTTCAAAGCATTTTGAAAGTGACAAACTTCCTGCTGCCAGTTGGTGGCGCTATAACTTTGACTCGAAATAGTCACATCCATGTGATCGGTCTCTTACAGCGAAAACACTGATGAAATTTCATCAAGATATGTTAATGTATGCTGAAGTTATAACACACTTCCTGTTTCATGTTTCTCGCCATAATTTTGTTTCCTCGCCACGGCCAAACCGTTCGAGGTATCAAAAATCCCCTGCCAATTTTTTATCCTCAATGTCTTGACTTCACGCTGATCGAGTTTTGTGGCATTTCTTTGAATTCTCTAGAGAAGTACTTTAAAATATTCCATTGCATGTTTTTATTTTACAAACAACCCTAAATAGCCAACTTCCTGTTGGGCTGGGGTAAAAAGTAAGAGTGTGGAGTATACATGAACGATGAGATCCATATGTTGTACAGAGTTTCATATTATTCATGCAAGTGTGTTATGGACCAAATTTTCAGAACAAGTTTATTGACCAAGTTGATCTGATAATAAACTAATTATATAAAACTAGTGTCAATGCACTACAATTAAACTAGTTATATGTCTTTTACTTATAAAAAAAAAAATAAAAACTTTTTTAAAAAATACCAGGCTTGGAGAAATGTATTTTTTTATCAGGTCATACACACAGCAGTGAAATGGTTAAGCCCCCTCCCCCTGCACACCCACACAACACCACACACCACAGACAGCAAAGACCAGCCAAAGACACAGAGACACAGAGACATGTAGGCTCAGAGTGACCATATTCAAACAAAAATATCTGACTTTCTGTGGGTCCTAGCTAATAAGTGTAAATTAGAAAGTTGTCCGGCTCGAGGAGTACAATATACATACCAATTTTTGTAACTCTAGTTAAAACTAACAACCCCACTTTTGTCAAAAGATGGCACTACTGAGCCCTCACCACGCCCGTTTCTGAAACTTTGCACATGTCTACTGGCTAATAAATGTGATGTGTCTGTCGAGTTTCATGCATTTTGAAGCATGCTAAGGGTCTCAAAAGCATCCTAAAAGCATCCTAAAAGAAGGGTAAAGTTTGATGCGTCGCCACGGCAACCAGTTTCAAAGATATCAAGAATCCATTCACAGGTCTACATCTGCCGTATGTTTACATTATACATATTGAAGTTTGAAGCAAATCGGGTAAAAATAAAAGGGTGATATCAAAGCATTTTGAAAGTGACACACTTCCTGCTGCAGTTGGTGGCGCTATAACTTTGACTCACAATAGTCACATCCATGTGATCGTCCTCTTACAGCGAACACACTGCTGAAGTTTCATCAAGATCAGTTAATGTATGCTGAAGTTATAACAAAACTTCCTGTTTCACGTTTCTCGCCATGATTTCGTTTCCTCGCCACGGCCAAACCGTTCGAGATATCAAAAATCCCCACACAAGCTTTCATCCTCAATGTCTTGACTTCACGCTGACCGAGTATCGTCGAATTTGGATCAAAGCTCTAGGAGGAGTATTTCAAATCCATTGCGAGCGTTTTACAAACAAACCTCAATAGCCGACTTCCTGTTGGCTGGGTAAAAAGTAAAGCGGGAGGTATAGATGAAACGATGAGATCAACATGCGTACGAGTTTCATATTATTACATGCAAGCGTGTTTGAGTTATGGACCAAGTGTTCGGACCCCATTCCAGGGGGCGCTGACGAGGCCCCCTGCCACGCCCGGGTACCATCTTCAGCCGGCTCTGATGGCGCGGCGGGTTCTGACCCGTTGCAAAGTTTCAAGAGTTTTCGAGGCATGTTAAGGGCCCAAAAGTGCCCGAATAGTCGTAAGAAAAAATAATAATAATAATAAATATAGCTGCGAGCAGCGATGAAGGCCCAAGCCGGTGGCACCGCAACCCCGGTTCCTTAGTTACCTAAAAGCACCAGGGTGGCCATGCCACTGGCTTTGGCCCTTCATCGCGGATCACAGCATACTTATATATATATATATATATACTGTATATATATATATATATATACTGTATATATACATATATATATGAAGCCGGTGGCACCGCCACCCTGGTGCCTTTAGGTTTATTGTGCACGACATGCAAATGTAACCCTGCTTTGACTGATGCAAGCTCTACAGCACAGTTTATAGTAAGAAAGAATATAGTAAGAAAGAAAAGTAAGCTGTTACTCAGATGGTTTGGGAAACAAACATTCATCATGTCGCCATTGGTTTTAGTTACTTGTCCTCGAACAGAGCCCTAATCTGTTTATATTTCAGTTACACATTCTACATTGATAAAAAAGAAAAATCAAATGTGTTTTTAATTCATACAGAAATAAAATATTTATAATTCAGCTGAGAATAAAGTTAGTTCAAATTTTAAGAAAAACAAATATATGATCTGAAATATAGCACATTCATTTTTAAATTCATTCAGGTTCAATTACCAAAAATACAATCTTAATTTATTTAAACAAATAATAAATCTAAAATATATGGGTTATATGCATATTTTGTAAAAAAAGAAAAAAAAAGAAAGAAAGATATATATCCAAAACACAAGGCCTTAAACTTTAACAAGGATGCAACTCTTATCACTACAACAAACATAGTCACACACACAAGTCAAGTCACTTACATTTTAGATGCAATATTGACTTTTTAGATGCATATTGACTTTTTTCTGTTTCAGCAGAGAAAATAGTTAAACAAAGATCACAGCGACCCATCGCCATCTCAAAGCAATGTGTTTTCTCATTACTGAATGATTCAGCATTTTGGAATCCATGACTCGTTCATTAAGACGGTCATCTGGCGACACCTTATGGTGATTTAGGGTTATGTTTAAAAGTATCGTTCTTTACAGCGATTTTTAATTGACTCCTGTTAAACCAATCTCGTAACATTTTGTGTAACCGATTTAATTTGATCAGCCTTACCTAGGGTAACAGCCCTATAGTGTCTATTATTCTAAATTATTGAATTTATTGATCAAATTTACTAATGAAAAATGAAGCATACATT
>NW_024121501.1:0-22544 GCF_016745375.1 Pimephales promelas | reverse complement strand
GCTATTCTCAGCCTGCGCTCCAGCTGGATCAACTTTATTTTTTTACATAATTTTATTATTTTATATTCAAACTGAAAACATGATGTGATTAACACTCAAGTCATATTATTACATGCAAGTGTGTTTGATTTATGGACCAAATTTTCAGATCAAGTTTATGGACCAAGTTAATTTAATTAATAAACTAATTATATAAAACTATTAATGCACTACAATTAAACTGGTTATATGCCTTTACTTATAAAAATAAAAAACTTATTTAAAAAAATACCAGGCTTAAGGCATTTATTTTTTATGCAGGCCATACACACAGGAGTGAAATGGTTAATACCCCTCCCCTACAAACACACACACATACACAGACAGGCAAAGACAGCAGGCTCAGATTGAGCAAGACCACATTCAAACAAAACATATCTGACTTTCTGTGGGTCCTAGCTAAATGAGTGTCAATTAGAAAGTTGTCCGGCTCGAGGAGTACAATATACATACCGATTTTTGTAACTGTAGATAAAACTAACAACCCCACTTTTGTCAAAAGGTGGCGCTACTGAGCCCTCACCACGCCCGTTTCTGAAACTTTGCACGTGTCTACTGGCTTAATAAATGTGATGTGTCTGTCGAGTTTCATGCAATTTCAAGCATGCTAAGGGTCTCAAAAGCATCCTAAAAGAATGGTAAAGTTTGATGCGTCGCCACGGCAACAGTTTCAAAAGATATCAAGAATCCATTCACAGGTCTACATCTGCCGTATGTTTACATTATACAGATGACGTTTGAAGCAAATCGGGTAAAAATAAAAGGGTGATATCAAAGCATTTTGAAAGTGACACACTTCCTGCTGCCAGTTGGTGCGCTATAACTTTGACTCACAATAGTCACATCCATGTGATCGTCCTCTTACAGCGAACACACTGCTGAAGTTTCATCAAGATCAGTTAATGTATGCTGAAGTTATAACACACTTCCTGGTTCACGTTTCTCGCCATGATTTCGTTTCCTCGCCACGCCAAACCGTTCGAGATATCAAAAATCCCCTCGCAAACTTTCATCCTCAATGTCTTGACTTCATGCTGACCGAGTTTTGTCGAATTTGGATCAAAGCTCTAGGAGGAGTATTTAACATTCCATTGGCGAGCGTTTTACAAACAAACCTCAATAGCCGACTTCCTGTTGGGCTGGGGTAAAAAGTAAAAGCGCGAGGTATAGATGAAACTATGAGATCAACATGTGCACCGAGTTTCATATTATTACATACAAACGTGTTTGAGTTATGGACCAAGTGTTCGGACCCCGTTCCAGGGGGCGCTGACGAGCCGCCCTGCCACGCCGGGTACCATCTTCAGCCCGGCTCTGATGGCCGCGGGTTCTGACCCATGTGCAAAGTTTCAAGAGTTTTCGAGCACGTTAAGGGCCCCAAAAATGCCCAAAAGGTTACAAAATAATAAAATATAGCTGCGAGCAGCGATTGCGGGCCCAAGCCGGTGGCACCGCAACCCCGATGCCTTTAGTTACCCAAAGGCACCGGGATGGTGGTACCGCCGGCTTTGGCCCTTTATCGCTGCTCACAGCTATATTTATATTTAATATAAAGCCGGTGGCACCGCCACCTTGGTGCCTTTAGGGTTATTCTGTACGACGTGTAAAAACGTAACCCCCGCTTTGACTATCAAAAAGAAGTGTATTGTAGAGCTTGCATCAATGCGGACTCGATGCGCTGTGCGCTGTAACTCCATGTGGCTTTAAGCGCATCATTCTCCACTCGGGATGCGCATAAGCGTTTTGTGCCACACTGTACTGAGCCTTTCATATCATAATGCAGTGACGCAATGACAGATTATTAATTGCCTTTCTTGTTCTGTTCCATCTATTATATGTTGATAATAGATAGGACAGAGCACTAAAAACCTCAAACAAAGCACTAAAAACTTAAGCTGTTTGCTGTGTAGTCTGAGAATGAGCTGTTTGATTTGCACCCTCTTCCTCTTCACTGTCCTCCATAAAAACCAGCTATCCAGGTCCATGTTGTTCTAGAAAGTTTGTATGTTGCTGCCTCAATTAACATCTCTGCTATACATTTAAAACATGGCTATATCTAAAATAATTTATCTTTTTGATTTTTGTTATCTTGTTTTTCATGAATATTTTACAACAATACAAAGAGCAATGTGTATTTTCCATTAATATAGTTTGTAATGGCTTTTTTTGTCATAGATTATAATCATATATTTTTTTTGATTTGTTATTTATCTTTATAATGAAGTTGTCTGTATTAAGTAGATTGTGTTTAACACACACAAGAGTGATTTATTAGTTCAACACATAGTTATAGAAATTCTACTTTATCTAAAAAAAAACCCTGCACTTTATACAACACACACACACACAACACACACACACCACACACAAATAAATACATGTAAATAAAAATACCAAAAAAAAAAACATCAAATGTGTTTTTAGTCAGAGTATTATTTTATATAGAAACAAATTTGTAATTCAGATAAGAATGAAGTTAGTGTTTTAAAAATCTTAAGGAAAACAAATATATTGAAATATAGCACATGAATTTTAAATTCATTCAACTTCAATTACAAATACAATCTTACTTTTATTTAAAGCAATCTATACATTTAAAAGATGGGGGTTATATGCCTATTTTGTCATTTAAAAATATTGTTATGCAAAATTGTTATGCAAAAAGACAAGGACTTAGAAACAAGGACTTGTAGGAAAAATCACAGCCAGCACACACACACACATAAACACAGACAACAGCCCTCCCCTCCCCACACAGACACACACACCACACACACAGAGAGAAGAGAGAGAGAGAGAGAGAGAGAGAGAGAGAAAATCGCAGGGGAAATAAATCCATTCAAACTACAATATCTGACTTTCTGTTGCTCAGAGCGAATGACTTTAAATTGGAAAGTTGATCGGCTTGACGAGAACAATATACGTGGTAAGTTTTGTAACTGTAGGTAAATTGAGCAAAGTTATAACACACTTTATGTGTCCTTTTTTAGTCATAAAATTCATTTCCTCGCCACGGCCAGACCGTTCGAGATATCAAAAATCCGTCCGGAATTGAGCATCCTCAATGTCTTGACTTCATGCACACCGAGTTTGGTTGTGATTGGTAAACACATGCATTGTGATTTGATGTATTTCTCCTAGGACAATTATTCAAACAACCCATAATTCATAATTCATAAATAACTTCCATTTGAACTGTCATAAAACTTAGAGCACGAAAGTTGTTTGGCCTGATGTGATCTATAATTGTACCGAGTTTCATATTAATTCATGCAAGTGTGTTTGATTTATGGACAAATGTTCGAATCCCAGTCCAGGGGGCGCTGTCGAGCCGCCCTGCCACGCCCGGTTACCAGCTTCAGCCCGGCCCTGATGGCCATGGGTTCTGACCCGTGTGCAAAGTTTCAAGAGTTTTCGAGGATGTTAAGGCCCCCGAAAATGCCAGAGAAGTCGCACACAGCAAATAAAGGGTTAAAATTAACCTGACAGGCGCCCCTCCTCTCACTCACACAGAGGGACACTGAGAGACTGGCAAAATTCTGAGATTTTCTCTACATTCAAACAAACATATCTGACTTTCTGTGGGTCCTAGCTAATGAGTGTCAATTAGAAAGTTGTCCGGCTCGAGGAGTACAATATACATACCGATTTTTGTAACTGTAGATAAAACTAACAACCCCACTTTTGTCAAAAGGTGGCGCTACTGAGCCCTCACCACGCCCGTTTCTGAAACTTTGCACATGTCTACTGGCTAATAAATGTGATGTGTCTGTCGAGTTTCATGCAATTTAAGCATGCTAAGGTCTCAAAAGCATCCTAAAAGCATCCTAAAAGAAGGGTAAAGTTTGATGCGTCGCCACGGCAACAGTTTCAAAGATATCAAGAATCCATTCACAGGTCTACATCTGCCGTATGTTTACATTATACAGATGAAGTTTGAAGCAAATCGGGTAAAAATAAAAGGGTGATATCAAAGCATTTTGAAAGTGACACACTTCCTGCTGCCAGTTGGTGGCGCTATAACTTTGACTCACAATAGTCACATCCATGTGATCGTCCTCTTACAGCGAACACACTGCTGAAGTTTCATCAAGATCAGTTAATGTATGCTGAAGTTATAACACACTTCCTGTTTCACGTTTCTCGCCATGATTTCGTTTCCTCGCCACGGCCAAACCGTTCGAGATATCAAAAATCCCCACACAAGCTTTCATCCTCAATGTCTTGACTTCACGCTGACCGAGTTTCGTCGAATTTGGATCAAAGCTCTAGGAGGAGTATTTCAAATTCCATTGCGAGCGTTTTACAAACAAACCTCAATAGCCGACTTCCTGTTGGGCTGGGGTAAAAAGTAAAAGCGCGAGGTATAGATGAAACGATGAGATCAACATGTGTACCGAGTTTCATATTATTACATGCAAGCGTGTTTGAGTTATGGACCAAGTGTTCGGACCCCGTTTCCAGGGGGCGCTGACGAGCCCCCCTGCCACGCCCAGGTACCATCTTCAGCCCGGCTCTGATGGCCGCGGGTTCTGACCCGTGCAAAGTTTCAAGAGTTTTCGAGCATGTTAAGGGCCCCAAAAGTGCCCGAATAGTCGTAAGAAAATAATAATAATAATAAATATAGCTGCGAGCAGCGATGGCGGGCCCAAGCGGTGGCACCGCAACCCCGGTTCCTTTAGTTACCTAAAGGCACGGGGTGGTGGTGCCAAAGGCTCTGGCCTTTCATGATTAAATGTTAAAAACGGCTTGCCATACTCTGTCTTTATACCACACAACACACACACACACACACGCACACACACACACATAAATACATGTAAATAAAAATACAAAAGAAACATGCAAATGTGTTTAGTCAGAGTATTATTTTATACAAAAAACAAATATTTGTAATTCAGATAAGAAATGAAGTTAGTGTTTTAAAATCTTAAGGAAAACAATATATTGAAATATAGCACATGAATTTTTAAATTTCATTCAGCTTCAATTACAATACAATCTTACTTTATTTAAAGCAAACTATACATTTAAAAGATGGGGGTTAATATGTCTATTTTGTCATTTAAAAAAATACAAAATTGTTATGCAAAAGACCAGGATTTGTAGGAAAAAAAATCGCAGCTAGCACAACACACACACACAACACTCACATAAACAAGACAACAGCCCTCCCCTCCACACAGACACACACACCCACACACACACAGAGAGAGAGAGAGAAAGAAAAAGAAGGAGAAAAAAGAGAGAGAGAAAGAGAAAGAGAAGAGAGAGTGAATCGCAGGGGAAATAAATTCATTCAAACTACAATATCTGACTTTCTGTTGCTCAGAGTAAATGACTTTAAATTGGAAAGTTGATCGGCTTGACGAGAACAATATACGTGGCAAGTTTTGTAACTGTAGGTAAAATGAGCAAAGTTATAACACATTTTGTGTCCTTTTTTAGTCATAAAATTCATTTCCTCGCCACGGCCAGACCGTTCGAGATATCAAAAATCCGTCCGGAATTGAGCATCCTCAATGTCTTGACTTCATGCACACCGAGTTTGGTTGTGATTGGTAAACACATGCGTTGTAATTTGATGTATTTCTCCTAGGACAATTATTCAAACAACCCATAATCCCAACTTCCATTTGAACTGTCGTAAAACTTAGAGCACGAAAGTTGTTTGGCCTGATGTGATCTATAATTGTACCGAGTTTCATATTAATTCATGCAAGTGTGTTTGATTTATGGACAAATGTTCGAATCCCAGTCCAGGGGGCGCTGTCGAGCCGCCCTGCCACGTCCGATTACCAGCTTCAGCCCGGCCCTGATGGCCATGGGTTCTGACCCGTGTGCAAAGTTTCAAGAGTTTTAGAGGATGTTAAGGCCCCGAAAATGCCAAAGAAGTCACACACAGCAAATAAAGGGTTAAAATTAACCTGACAGGCGCCCCTCCTCTCACTCACACAGAGAGACACTGAGAGATTTTCTCTACATTCAAACAAAAATATCTGATTATCTGTGGGTCCTAGCTAATGAGTGTCAATTAGAAAGTTGTCCGGCTTTAGGAGTACAATATACATACCGATTTTTATAACTGTAGATAAAATTAACAACCCCACTTTTGTCAAAAGGTGGCGCTACTGAGCCCTCACCACGCCCGTTTCTGAAACTTTGCACATGTCTACTGGCTAATAAATGTGATGTGTCTGTCGAGTTTCATGCAATTTGAAGCATGCTAAGGGTCTCAAAAGCATCCTAAAAGAATGGTAAAGTTTGATGCGTTGCCACGGCAACAGTTTCAAAGATATCAAGAATCCATTCACAGGTCTTCATCTGCTATGTATTTACATTATACAGATGAAGTATGAGGCAAATTGGGTCAAAATAAAAGGGTGAGTTCAAAGCATTTTGAAAGTGACACACTTCCTGCTACCAGTTGGTGGCGCTATAACTTTGACTCACAACAGTCACATCCATGTGATCGTCCTCTTACAGCGAACACACTGCTGAAGTTTCATCAAGATCAGTTAATGTATGCTGAAGTTATGACACACTTCCTGTTTCACGTTTCTCGCCATAATTTCATTTCCTCGCCACGGCCAAACCATTCGAGATATCAAAAATCCCCTCGCAAACTTTCATCCTCAATGCCTTGACTTCATGCTGACCGAGTTTCGTGCCGTGTGTTTGAATTCTCTAGGAGGAGTACTTCAAATTCCATTGCGAGTGTTTTATGAACAACACTAAATAACCGACTTCCTGTTGGGCTGGGGTAAGAAGTAATAGTATGAGGTATATATGAACGATGAGATCAAAATGTGTACCGAGTTTCATATTATTACATACAAGCGTGTTTGAGTTATGGACCAAGTTCTCGGACCCCGTTCCAGGGGGCGCTGTCTAGCCCCCCTGCCACGCCCGGGAACCATCTTCAGCCCGGCCCTGATGGCCGCGGGTTGTGACCCGTGTGCAAAGTTTCAAGTGTTTTCAAACCCGTTAAGGGCCCCAAAAGCCGCTAAGAGTCTCAAAATCATCAAAAAAAAGAATTTTAAAGTTTGATGCGTTGCCACGGCAACAGTATCAAAGATATCAAGAATCCATTCACAGGTCTTCATCTGCTATGTATTTACATTATACAGATTAAGTTTGAAGCAAATCGGGTAAAAATAAGAGGGTGATTTCAAAGCATTTTGAAAGTGACACACTTCCTGCTGCCAGTTGGTGGCGCTATAACTTTGACTCACAATATTCACATCCATGTGATCGTCCTCTTACAGCAAACAAACTGCTGAAGTTTCACCAAGATCAGTTAATGTATGCTGAAGTTCTGACACACTTCCTGTTTCACGATTCTCGCCATAATTTCGTTTCCTCGCCATGGCCAAACCGTTCGAGATATCAAAAATCCCCTCGCAAACTTTCATCCTCAATGCCTTGACTTCATGCTGACCGAGTTTCGTGCCGTGTGTTTGAATTCTCTAGGAGGAGTACTTCAAATTCCATTGCGAGTGTTTTATGAACAACCCTAAATAACCGACTTCCTGTTGGGCTGGGGTAAAAAGTAATAGTTTGAGGTATATATGAACGATGAGATCAACATGTGCACCGAGTTTAATATTATTACATGCAAGCGTGTTTGATTTATGGACCAAGTTTTCGGACCCCGTTCCAGGGGGCGCTGTCTAGCCCCCCTGCCACGCCCGGGTAGCATCTTCAGCCCGGCCCTGATGGCCGCGGATTCTGACCCGTGTGCAAAGTTTCAAGAGTTTTTGAGCATGTTAAGGGCCCCAAAAGTGCCCAAATAGTCGTATAAATAATAATAATAAATATAGCTGCGAGCAGCGATGAAGGGCCCAAGCCGGTGGCACCGCAACCCCGGTTCCTTAGTTACCTAAAAGCACCAGGGTGGCCATGCCACTGGCTTTGGCCCTTCATCGCGGATCACAGCTAGCTATATATATATATATATATATATATATATATACTGTATATACATATATATATGAAGCCGGTGGCACCGCCACCCTGGTGCCTTTAGGTTTATTGTGCACGACATGCAAAATGTAACCCTGCTTTGACTGATGCAAGCTCTTCAGCACAGTTTATAGTAAGAAAGAATATAGTAAGAAAGAAAAGTAAGCTGTTACTCTGAGATGGTTTGGGAAACAAACATTCATCATGTCGCATTGGTTTTAGTTACTTGTCCTCGAACAGAGCCCTAATCTGTTTATATTTCAGTTACACATTCTACATTGATTAAAAAAGAAAAATCAAATGTGTTTTTAATTCATACAGAAATAAAATATTTATAATTCAGCTGAGAATAAAGTTAGTTCAAATTTTAAGAAAAACAAATATATGATCTGAAATATAGCACATTCATTTTTAAATTCATTCAGGTTCAATTACCAAAAATACAATCTTAATTTAATTTAAAGCAAATAATAAATCTAAAATATATGGGTTATATGCATATTTTGTAAAAAAGAAAAAAAAAAGAAAGAAAGATATATATCCAAAAACACAAGGCCTTAAACTTTAACAAGGGTGCAACTCTTATCACTACAACAAACATAGTCACACACACAAGTCAAGTCACTTACATTTTAGATGCAATATTGACTTTTTAGATGCAATATTGACTTTTTTCTGTTTCAGCAGAGAAAATAGTTAAACAAAGATCACAGCGACCCATCGCGCATCTCAAAGCAATGTGTTTTCTCATTACTGAATGATTCAGCATTTTGAATCCATGACTCGTTCATTAAGACGGTCATCTGGCGACACCTTATGGTGATTTAGGGTTATGTTTAAAAGTATCGTTCTTTACAGCGATTTTTAATTGACTCCTGTTAAACCAATCTCGTAACATTATTGTGTAACCGATTTAATTTGATCAGCCTTACCTAGGGTAACAGCCCTATAGTGTCTTATTATTCTAAATTATTGAATTTATTGATCAAATTTACTAATGAAAAATGAAGCATACATTTATTAAGACTAGGCTGCCCTGCAGATATTAGGCTACAATATGCAGATTTAAATATACCATTTATCAAATAATCTGTTTATTTTTAGGTTACACATTACATTGTTTAAAAAATAAAAATCAAATGTGACCCGCTCTGGCGAAATGAGTCGGAAGTTGCAACCTTCCATTTTAAGATATGGGCCGATTATGTGGAAAAACCATGAAATAACAAAAAAAAAAAAATATATATATATATATTTTTTTTTGCTAATTTCAAAGAACAGACATTCAAAAATAATCTCACAGGGTTTCGTAGTCGAGATAATTGAGTAAAGGTATTTAAATAACGATTAAAGTTGTCAAAGCTTTAAATTCGCTGAAATAAACATTGCTCTTCTCAACTCCCCTCGTCACCTCTGAGCATTTCCCGGGTATCCCCTGAAACGTTGAACTCACTGGAGGCTTCTAACCTAAACTGCGTGAGTATATTTATCTGCAAGAAGAATATAGCCTATGTAAGGCTGTAACGATCGCGACACTCAGATCCACGAACCTGTGTCGCGGTGTGAGAAGACAGAATCACGACACCGACACGTCCCTTCAACTCCCGAAGTTATCCTTCACGTCCAGACCCAATGCTAGCTACAACATCTTTAAATTACTATTAGTATTATTTGAAGTTAACATTATAAAATACGTAGACTTACACCACAAAACTTAAATTATTACTAATTTTTTTTAAAATTGGGCAATTTCAGCATTATGGAGGAGATCCAATTCCCAGATAATTAAATATTTTAATAAATTGGCCTATGTGAACCACACTGCACAAACCAAAAGTAATACTCACCGGATGAAGAAGGGTTGACTCTCTCCAGAACATAAAATCTTTATTTTATTTTCCGTGTTCGCATTTATGAGGAAAAACAATCCGAACGTGACCGTTCTCTGGAAGCAGCACTAAAACTTTCACATAGCTTAAACATGCAAGCACAAAGCCTTTCTTTAAAGTAAATTTCGTTTTAAAATAATTATCTTAATTTAAATCAATGTTTCATCAACCAATTACTAGGATTTAATAATAAGAAATAAATTGCAGACAATAGGCTAGGCCTAATCACGACGCTGAGACGCGCGGCACGTGAACTGAAGCTTGTCTCATGAACCGAAAGTCAGCGTATAAGGTATCGTCACAGACATATATATTGAAATGTCTACTTTTAAAGACAACCATTCAAAATGAAAGAAAACAGACTGCTCTCTGCTTATGTGGGCTAATCCGTATGAAAACTGAATTTCTCTCTGACTCCTCTTCAATCTTTCTGATTTTAGAACATTTTTGTAAAAGTGACTTTTTAATTATTTATTTCAAAAAAATTAAAAATAAGTTGAGTTTCAGCCTCGTTAAATTGCATTTATATATGTTAATCTATTTGGTCAAATTAAGCTATATAAAATAAATAGTTTATCCCTTAAAATGCTATGGATTTTGAAAGATATCAAAAAAAAAAAAAAAAAAAAAACGGGCAAAAAAACTTTAAAAGCGATTTTCTTAGGTTTTCAATTGGAAAAAAAGGGCAGACGACCAGAATTCAAATCTGTATATCTTTACAACCATTCAAGGTATGACCAAGGTATCATTTGAAAGCTTACAGTGTCCTCTTTTCATTAATATCAAAATCTCAATTTTTAAATTTGGGTCACTGTGACTAATTTTGCTGGATCAGGTCGGTCACAAATGTGTTTTTTATTGTAGTATTATTTTATACAGAAATACATTATAATTATATATAATATACAAAATATAACCGTGGGCGCGATTAAACAGTGTTACAATAAAACTCAACATTGTGTTTTTTAAAAATAAATTCAAATAATACAAATCCCGAAATTGCGCTAATTTTAAAATTAAACTAAAACTCATGGCTGCACAAGCATTCATAACTGTGCGCGCCAACAGCGAGGAACCAGCAGAACAGAGTGAACGTTCATTCTGTTTAGTTCAATCCTACTTAATAGGAATTTATTTAAAATGCTTGCTCTACTCCACAACATTAATGTCTTGTGCGGATATCTGTATTTTGACTTTCGGTTTTAAGTAAGCGATTTAAAAGTTCCCGAGTCCCAGCGGAGTCACACGTTGATTAACCGGTGGGAATATACACAATAGGCCTAACTGATATTGAACACAAGAGGGCAGTATAGCACTACGTATGACTCAGATTATTTTTTCTTCTTCTGAATTTTACAACCTGGCTGTTTTTGAACGTAAACATAATTCTTAAATGAAAAAAGGGAAAAACTGCTTTAATTATAATATTTGTATAATTTAATTTAGAAACAAATGATGTATAATTACATTTTTAGAAGATATGAGGCTTTTAGTGTTTACTTTTTTGACATTACTTTAATCTTTTGCCAAAGTTGCACATGCCTACTGGCTAATAAATGTGATGTATCTGTCGAGCTATCTGTATCTATCTGTTTCAAGCAATTTCAAGCATGCTAAGAGTCCCAAAAGTATCAAAAAAGAATGTTAAAGTTTGATTTGTTGCCACAGCAACAGTATCAAAGATATCAAGAATCCATTCACAGGTCTACATCTGCTGTATTTTTACATTATACAGATGAAGTTTGAAGCAAATCGGTTAAAAATAAGAGGGTGATATCAAAGCATTTTGAAAGTGACACACTTCCTGCTGCCAGTTGGTGGCGCTATAACTTTGACTCACAATAGTCACATCCATGTAATCAGCCTCTTACAGTGAACACACTGCTGAAGTTTCATCAAGATCAGTTAATGTATGCTGAAGTTATAACACAATTCCTGTTTCACGTTTCTCGCCATAATTTTGTTTCCTCGCCACGGCCAAACTGTTCGAGATATCAAAAATCCACTCGCAAACTTTCATCCTCAATGCCTTGACTTCATGCTGACCGAGTTTCGTGCCGTGTGTTTGAATTCTCTAGGAGGAGTATTGCACATTCCACTGCGAGCGTTTTACAAACAAACCTCAATAGCCGACTTCCTGTTTAGCTGGGGTAAAAAGTAAGAGCGTGAGGTATAGATGAAACGATGAGATCAACATGTGTACCGAGTTTCATATTATTACATGCAAGCGTGTTTGATTTATGGACCAAGTGTTCGGACCCCGTTCCAGGGGGCGCTGTCTAGCCCCCCTGCCACACCCAGGTACCATCTTCAGCCCGGCTCTGATGGCTGTGGGATCTGACCTGTGTGCAAAGTTTCAAGAGTTTTCAAACCCGTTAAGGGCCCCAAAAGCCGCTAAGAGTCTCAAAATCATAAAAAAAAAAGAATTTTAAAGTTTGATGCGTTGCCACGGCAACAGTATCAAAGATATCAAGAATCCATTCACAGGTCTTCATCTGCTATGTATTTACATTATACAGATTAAGTTTGAAGCACATCGGGTAAAAATAAAAGGGTGAGTTCAAAGCATTTTGAAAGTGACACACTTCCTGCTACCAGTTGGTGGCGCTATAACTTTGACTCACAATAGTCACATCCATGTGATCGTCCTCTTACAGCGAACACACTGCTGAAGTTTCATCAAGATCAGTTAATGTATGCTGAAGTTATAACACACTTCCTGTTTCACGTTTCTCGCCATAATTTCGTTTCCTCGCCACGGCCAAACCGTTCGAGATATCAAAAATCCCCTCGCAAACTTTCATCGTCAATGCCTTGACTTCATGCTGACCGAGTTTCGTGCCGTGTGTTTGAATTCTCTAGGAGTAGTACTTCAAATTCCATTGCGAGTGTTTTATGAACAACCCTAAATAACCGACTTCCTGTTGGGCTGGGGTAAAAAGTAATAGTATGAGGTATATATGAACGATGAGATCAACATGTGTACCGAGTTTCATATTATTACATACAAGCGTGTTTGAGTTATGGACCAAGTTTTCGGACCCCGTTCCAGGGGGCGCTGTCTAGTCCCCCTGCCACGCCCGGGTACCATCTTCAGCCCGGCCCTGATGGCCGCGGGTTCTGACCCGTGTGCTAAGTTTCAAGAGTTTTTGAGCATGTTTAGGGCCCCAAAAGTGCCCGAATAGTCGTATAAATAATAATAATAATAATAATAATAATAATAATAATCCTAAGGAAAACAATAGGGCCTTCGCCCTTTCAGGGCTTGGGCCCTAATAATAATCGTTAGGAAAACAATAGGGCCTTCGCCCTTTCAGGGCTTGGGCCCTAATAATAGAAAAGAATAATCCTAAGGAAAACAATAGGGCCTTCGCCCTTTCAGGGCTTGGGCCCTAATAATAAATAATCCTTAGGAAAACAATAGGGCCTTCGCCCTTTCAGGGCTTGGGCCCTAATAATAATAATAATATGTTTTAACTCATGTGTGTGTACTTACTTTATTATTTCCCCCCCTAAAATACCCTAGATTAATAAATGCTGTAAAAATTATGATACCTAATGCAGTAAATTATACTTATTGCTAAAAAAAAATAAATGCTGACAAGCTGGACCTTTCAGTAAAGTGTTGCCATAAATATAACTGATAAGAATAGGATAATGTGCAAATTGTTTTGAAAGTTTGGGCAAATGTCGAGGCTGGAGTCTAAACTGCAATGATGCTCTGGATAAAAGTGTAATTTTCTCTCAAAAACATCAACCCTTGGGAAGTCCAACGGAGATGACATTCTGCCCCTTCAAAAGGATTTTAATGATATAAATGTGACCACTTTTTTTATCCCCCACTTCACCGTTTCTTGTGGAACATAATTGATTCTTTAGTCTGAAGGTCTCCCAACCATAAAGGTGTGCACTGTAAATTATAGTCAGATTTGAAAAGCAGTGACCTTTGAAGTGCTTTGTGATAGTCGGCTCTTCGTGATTGTAGCCCATGAGTTGCTTCTTCATTCTAGTGATATAAAAATGGCTAGAGGACATAGGAAGGAGGGCAATCACTAAAGGCTGACAATAAGTGTGTATGTGATCCAACATGTCAGCCTGAATATGTGATTTCACTCAATTTCAAGCATGACAGCCCCTGCACGACTCATGCATTTCCTTAAAATATTCCCAGAAAACATTTATCTAATCCTTTTCAGGGCTTCTTGGCTCTGCAGGCTGGATAGTGTACAGGTCGGCACAAACGTCTGCATGGGCAACAGTCCTGCAGGAGCGGTTTTGGAAGAATAGGTCAACTCTGCACTTGGAAGTATTGTATTGTTACTGCTAATTCGAAGAAAACAAAAACAAATTAAACACCCTTTTTTCCGAGATTGGGTTATCCTTCCCTTCAATAGTTTTTGTTTTAGAGTTTTCAGTTCACTTTCTATCATATAACTCTGCTAGCTTAAATTTGAATTATCAAACTTCAAAGGCTTCTTGCATTTTAAACCGCAGTGTGTCTGTGCACTGAACGGCTGCTATTCTGCTCTGAAATGGTTTGTGCCTTATCTCAAAAGACAGATGTCTTCTCATCTCCACTATGGTGATTTCAACTTTTTGTGGGTCTAAAAATTTGATTCAGTGACCAGCAACAAGCTGGAGGTTGTAAACTGTGGGGTAAAATCTGTTTCTAAACAAGTTGAACTGACGGAATACTACAAAAATCTGCTCCAGATAATTAATTAATTAATTAAAATCAATAGAGCAGGAACAAAACGTTCGCAGGCTTCCTGTAACGAGGCTGGATTAATAATATGGCTATCTGGGCACATACCCAGAGGTATCATGCAAAATAGTTTGAGATGTAGTACAATGACCATGATATACTGTAATAAGTACACCAATCCAATCAATGAGCATGCAAATCTCATATGCAAATAATGGCAAGAGAAAAGAACTACATGAATTAAATGTCTTAAATATGAACAATCTTGCCATTACATTTTTTTTTTACATTGACGTATTAATTTCGCTGACGCTTTTATCCAAACCGACTTATATTTGCTATATATGTCAGAGGTCGCACACCTCTGGATCAACTAGGGGTTAACTGTACGTTCACATCGCCGCCGACTTGAGCTTCCAAAGCGGCCGGAAGTCATTCATTTTCAATGGAAGCTGGCTTTTCTCAGCTGCAAGGAGCATCAAATCCATCGGCATCGCGTTTTGGGCGTCAATCAGAAAGTTGAAAGAAGCTCAACTTTATGGTAATGAGCTGTGACGCGATTCAGCGGCAAGCAGCGCCAAAACGCCAGCAACCAATCGGAATATAGACGTCCTTCACGCTGGCTGATTCCGGAGAAACATGAATGTAAACTTTCGTTTCTTCTTTGACGCTCAAGTCGGCGGCGGTGTGAACGTACAGTAAGTGTCTTGCTCAGAGACACACTGGTGTCTCACAGTGGATTTGAACCTGGGTCTCTCACACCAAAGGCATGTGTCTTATCAATCACCACCACTTGTACAGTAGTGCCAGTACAATGGAGAGAAAAAGGGGGATACATTTTCAAATAAAAAATAACATCTACTACAATAGATGACAAACTCAAATATTTTAACGGTAGGGTAGGTAATTTTCAGAGAGGCTAACAATAATAGTGAGCTAGCTTTGAAAGCATAAGATCACACCCTCCCCTTCAGAGCGCCTCCAAAGCCACGGCTCCATCAAAACACATTAATGCGTACAGCAGGGAGCAAAACAAAAGAGAGACTGCCTTAAACTACCTCATGTTTCAATGCACATAATAAAGAACAAACAACTTGCACTGACCTGTACCACCTGACTGATGCAGATTAATTTTGGCTATCATGTGATAGTGTTGCCATTGAAATGCATATTCAAGTCATGCTACAAGTATAACATAGTCTCTTACAAATTACAATAGTTATGGAGTAAACGCAGCATAAGCTTGTTGTTTTGGTTCAAAAATACATTTAGACCACCTTACTTAGTGATTGCTATCAGAATGCGAAAAGCAAACATCTACTAGGTGACAAACTTAAATGTCTTAAAAATCTGCAATCTTAGAGTAAATTGGAGAGGGAAACATTTTCCAAAAATGAACGCACTTCTGGGCGGTTCAGGATCCACCAATAATATACTTGATTTCTTTCCAAACATGCTTAAAATTGAATCCTACTAGTAATCCTTTTTTTTTTTTTTTTTTACAAAAATAAATAATATTCTGTTAGTCTCCTAGCATGTTGATGAACAAAAAGTGTGAGAACAAAACTGGATTTGATGCAGCAAAAAAGGATAGAGTTGAATTGATAATGAATAGATGAATAAACAAATAGAACACATGAATAACTTCTTATTTCAACTCAGAGGCAAAGCTGAATGTTCACAGAATACAAAGAAGCTCTGCCTACACTGACTGCTCTGAAGATTGGACAGTGAGAACAGTATAAAGATGACTTTTTTTAACCCAAACTGGTGCTTTTTTTAAGGAAACCTAGGCCTGGTTTCACATTCAGGGCTTGAATTAAGCCAGAATTAGACCTTAATTCAATTAGGTCATTTATGTAGCTTTTATAAACATCAAGCGTAGTCAAGCTTGCATCAGCTGATCCACGTCTACCAATAGGAATATAATGTCTATCACTGAATACATATATAAGATACCTCAGTATTATCAGCAGCTATCGCATTTCTCAGGAGCAAATTACCATCCCCAGCTCTTCATCTCACCCAGTCTGGATTTGGCATTCTGATTCCCCTTGAAACAGAATAAATTCTCGAATTATGTTGTATTTTAAAATCTTGAATTAATGATATCTGCAATACATTCATGTTGGTTCTGTTTACCATAAGGGGGGTTTTATTGCAACTCTACTTGTTCTCATCCATGCTGGACTGCATGGATGTGCAGGGAGTTCTCGTCCAGAACATAACCATACCAATCCAAACTGTATGCTAATTGTCAATCATATTTGGTGATAGTGGTCCTGACAGAAATGCCTTAGTAAAAACACAAACCAATTCCAATGACATTTTAATGTCAGTGCAAGTTACACAGCTGAAATGTGCATTTTAGTCTGGGACTATAAGCCATGTTTGCTAGTGTTCTTCATTTTAAATACAGTATTTATACCAATAAACACTTTCAAATACATCATTCATGCATTTGTATAGAGAATTTTTACATATAGAGTTCAATCGTTGTGTCCCTGATCTGGACACGGAAAAATAAAAGGTCAAAGCATTTTTTCTGTGTGCATTTTGTTTGGTCAGTTCTGTCTCGCTACAGTACACAAAGTCAATACACATTGAGGTCAAGTGAATATCGAGCGTAACGCATGGAAATGTCATTTTGTTTCTGTCTTTAGGATTTCAGTATATAAATCAGTAGAGCAAAACAAATATGACACCAAAGCAAACCGATGTCCTATGACGATAGCTTCACCTCACAACACAAGATGTCAAAGGCTTGGATGGTTTGTGAAGGATATTGTGATGCCTCTCACAAAATGTCTTTGATATTGCACCAGTACTGAGGGAAGCTTTTGTAGGCTGCATCTGGTACACTGATTCACCTGGCTGCAACCAACAAGTCATTCTTTAGAAACATTCAGCACAGACTGGGTCGGAAACACTTGACAACGCCTTATTACAGGGAAGCTGAAGACCTCAAGCATGTTCCCAAATTAGTTTCTTCTTTTTAACACAAAAGGAGAAATTTTAAATGTTTCATTTCATTCATTTATAATGTTAATGACTGCTGGAAATTTAAAAACAAATATAATAAAAGCAGTCCATATTTTACAAAGCATTATATAAGCTTTATATCACAAACAGATCAAATGTCATTAGAGTTGTTAACTGGATAATTGAGTCACATCAGTTTGATTCCTGAACCTTTCAGGCCCGTTTTGTGTTGAACTGAACCAAATCAACTGATTCATTCAAAAGCGCTGGCTCAAAAGAATGATTCATTCATGACATTTCTGACAGAAAAATCTGATAATTATCTCAACAATGATCATAAAAGTCCCAAAGAGAGCTAGGGTAGATGAAAAAAGTGGATATTCTTTAGTTTTTGGAACAACATACAGTATAGGGTGAACAAATAATGACAACACTGTTCATTTTTGAGTGAACTATTCATTGAAATGAAAAGGAAAGGGCCCATTCAAGACCGTCTGATTAGAACAAAGACCTGTTGCCAATTCTCTTGCCCGTTCACTCATAACAGCTCTTTCACTGTAACGCATGCACACCCAAAAAGGCCTCGTTGTACTGGGCCTGCGTCGGTGAGTTAATGTAATGTGAAATATGAAGTCAGACCGCACAGACCGTGGCTAGATTTTATAAACGCCAATCAGACTGGAGATGTTTTCTCCAAGGATGTGTGTTCCATAGGCCAGCACACATTAACACCACTTAAAAACATGCACAGGCCATTTCAGCTTCATGTCGGGATTGGGGAGGAGGAGACGTGTCTTGCTTGTTTATGAGGAACAAACCTGACAGAAAAAAAGCTGTGAATAGTAGGATGACACTTGTGATGTGCAAAAAAAAAAAAAAAAAAAAAAAACCTGAATTAATAACCCACTGTTCGCTGGTTGAATTCTCAAACAGATTTAGCTGTTTTTATGTTACTATAAACTCTGCATACTGTAGTACATTTTATATTAAATTAGTGTAATAATTTTTTCCCCGAATCCAGCTTAGGGGATAGTTCCCCCAAAAATTCTGTTCATGTCAAAAACAGTATGATTTTCTCTCTTCTGTGGAACACAAAATGAGATGTTAAGCAGAGTATTTGCTCCTTTCCATATGAATGTAAGCAAATGGTGACCAAGTAAAATAGCACAATAAATGTATAGTTCTAATGACTTTTTGTCAGGGGTGCAACGGTCCAAATAGCTCACGGTTCGGTTTGCATCACAGTTTTAGGTTCACAGTTTCGTTAAGTGCTATAATCATGGAAAATAAAGAAAATAAAAACAAGTAAACTAACTACAAGCAACAGCACAAATAAATACAAGAGAGCAAAGATACAATTTTCAGGTTTTTCATGTTGGTCTAAGGCTAGAAACAAAACATTCTGAAGAGAAAACGCAAAAGTGGCGTTTAGACGAGCGTTTTGGGTGGGAAATCCGCGTGCATACGGTGACGCAAAAGTGCGTTAAATTCAATGTAGTATGCACTCCAGGCGGCTTGGTGGCAACGTGGAGAACTGCCACACAACAACACCAAGTCCGCACGCATGCGTACAACCTTCACTGCCAAGCATACTTTTGTGTTTTTACCGGTTTTTACCCTTTACACGGGAACGCGACGGTGGAGCGTTTTTTAAGATTTCTTCTCTGGAGGGTGGTTTCACTTTTGTGTGCTTTTAAGCCCCCAAAACGCCGTCGCCATGTAAACGAAAGGCACATCCGATCAAATATTTTTACGTTTTCACCCGCGAAAATTCTCGTGTAAACAGGGCCTTAGTTTTCAGGTGCATAAATGTAATTAATTATTCGAATGCAAAATAACATTGCATATTTAACTATAAATTAAAGATTAATCCTTATTAAAGTTACAATAGTTACAATAGTAATGTAGGCTATTATTGGGGATCCAACATGTGTATCCATCGAGATCTGTTTTACGTGTTATTTTCAACAAACCATATATTCTATCTAGATCCGTCATCAGATTTGAGATCAACCGTGGTGCAAGTGCGTCCTGAACCTTGGGTGGAGAACGGTACGGTTCGATTTTTTTACCGAGAACCGTTACACCCCAACTCTTTGTTATGCTGCTATAATGCTATCTTTGTGAAATGTTACATTATTTACAGTACATCAACTTCCCCTCCCACTTGCAATGAGTTTTTATTTTTTATTTATTTAAATTTAATTTATTTGTTTAAATATACCCTACTTTTTCAGTAAGAAAAATATTATAAGACTATACCTCATTAAAAATATTGCTGTGTGTATTTTATATCACTAGTGCAGTTTCCATTCTCGGAGCGTATAAACCATGCTCGTGTGAGGCGAGCCGCTTCTTTATTTAAATCTACCCTACTTGGTCAGTAATTTGTTAGAGAGAAAAATATTAGACTACCTTATTAAAAATATTGCTTCAGTTAACAGACCTGTGAGTTTTATATCACTGGTGCAGTGTCCGTTCTCGGAGCATATAAGCTTTGCCGCTTCCCGCTCTCGCTGTAGTTTATTAAAAGTTTGTGAATTCTAAACGAGTCGTTTCGCACCTGTCTATCTATATTGCACCAAATACGACACTGCACTCCCTTGTGTTGTGAAGTAGTATGGATGAACGGTTTTCGAAATAATCAAAATGCAAACGGACAGAGACAAATAGAGATTCCGAAGCTTTGAATATTCGATGTTCATTACTAACGAAGCTTCAAATCTCAAAAAATGGTATTCGGACCAGCCCTAACTACAAACAGCTATTTCTACGACGAACACAATGTTGACCAAAAAAATGTACATCAAATGACAACATGGCACTGCTGCAGCATATTTGAATGTAAATCTCTGAGTCTCCCCCGACTCTGTTCGGCAGGCAGAATCTATTTAAATTTAACATTTGTCAGCAATTGAGTTGGCTTTTGTATTTAAGATCTAATCTCGTAGACAATCCCAATGCACTTGCGCATTTAAATAAGACACGCTGATTTTATTCACATGCTCATTCAGCTGACAAATCAAGACTGTTGGTTAGCCAGAAAAGTCCATGAAAGAGGCAATGAAATGATAGCTGGACCGTTTAGTGAAGATTCGAAGGATCCAAAAATGCTTCAATTCTCTCTTTTAACTACAAAGCAGGAAGGATGGCAATTGGCAAAGAAAACTTTATGTGGGAGTGTTCATCCATCTGCCTGCACAGATGGGGAGAACTAGCGAGTGAAAGACCTACATGAGCCAGCCACACAACTACAGTGGGTCAAAGCAAATATCCACATAACAGATCTGCTGATTCCTACTACAACAGAAGAGATATGTGTGATGTATATCTATTTTTCAACAAACCACCTCTTTTCAATCTTTATCTATTGACAAAGGGACAGGAAAGTTTGTTGCACAGAATATCAATGTGTCTGACTTTATTGCACTTCTCAAACCGCAGTCATCTGATTGGCCTATGGCTTCAGGGAGAACAGGAAGCAGGAGCGGATGGTGGATGTGTTTGTGAACTGGACTGTGTCTCTGTGGGAAATCAATGAAATTTGTTTAATTATTGGATGAACTTAATCAGTTCCACTGATGTAATTACTAGTACTGCCTAGAAAGCCATAAAATCATTTGTTTTATGCCATCTTGGACTGAAATAATGAATACAAGCAGTTTTGGAGTGCAAAATAAGACAAATATTTATCTAAGGTATTTGTTTCTCTCTCTCTCTAACATGGCAAGCATGCATTTGCATTAGTGCTGTACCCTGTGTCCTTTAGCAATATAGATTTGACACATTGTCAATGATTGCTTGTGACAGCATTCATTGACCATGTCTCTTCCAGAATCCAGTTGAAATATCGGAATACTAGCAATAATTGAAAATGACATTATATCAGAAAGATTAATATATTACATGTAGGTTCACATCAGTATCTCCGAGGGTGTGCTTTTACAGAGCTACAAATTAAATGTGACCACGAGTCGGCACATTTCCATTCCCAACATTTAGTTGAGGAAATTTGTGAACAGATAACATATTAAGTTAATGATACAATTCTAACTAATTGAAGACAGATGGAATCTTCACTGGAGCAAATAATTGTTTTACTCCTTAATCACACGCCAATTAACAGGCACAAGATCCGCAGCAAACCTGATTGGCTGAAATAAATGTGACCTCACCCACGCTGGAAACCTAAAATTACTGTGCTAGACTAAAGAGATAAAATTACAGTTTATTTATTTTGCCAGATTTGGCAGATGACAGTCCCTTCAAGACATGATGGCACTCTGTTTACCAGTTTATTTACAACAAGATAAACAAATGGGAAAACATCATTATTTTCTTGAACTTAGTATGTATGCCTCAGATCAAATCAAAGTGAACTTTTAATCACAGTTTCAGTGCACCAAATGCTACTGGACCAACTGGACTAGTCTTTAAACAAGCTAGTTTTAACTGTTTAAGAGCAATAACATGAGTGTCTGTACAGGCTAGGGTTGCACGATTTGGGAAAAATGTCATATTGCGATTATTGAGGTCAATATTGCGATTGCGATATAATAACCAAATGATTTCATGAGTCAACTTGCATGGTTCTTAAGCAAAATGCACACACAGATTAGTGATAACAACAACTAAATGATTGATATCTATAAATGATCAATAACCATTGATGTCTGGATAAAAATGAATAAAAACTTTACTGACAGAACGCGTTATTGGCTGCTGGCCCTTTAAGAGCAGCCACTGTAGACACAACTCTTCACGTCCATCATAAGACTGCTCTTATGTTCTGAAGATAATCGACAAAGCGACATTTTGTCATAATTATGTGTGTTTTATGTTCGTTAAAGCGCGAAAGAGAACTGTATTCTAGCGGGCGGTCTGTATTTGCGCGTGATACTGGCACCCGTGTTAGGGCATCCACAGCCTGTCAGGACATTCACACAGCCCGCTCTCTTTAGACG
>NW_024121500.1:0-45297 GCF_016745375.1 Pimephales promelas | reverse complement strand
GAACTGCAGACGCTGGCTCCGGCTCAGGAACAGCAGACACTGGCTCAAGTACAGACACGGCTCCAGCTCAGGAACAGCAGACACTGGCTCCGGCACTGGAACAGCAGACACTGGCTCCGGCTCTGGAACAGCAGACACTGGCTTCGGCTCTGGAACAACAGACACGAATTGGTCTGAAGGGTAGCCACAGGATCTGAGCTAGATGTTCTATAAGTCGGTCAGAGCCCTCGCGGCCATGGGAATGGGCATCTCCTGATCCGTCTCTCACAGGGCATGGGCAGACGTGGCATGAGCCTTTTCTGTCTGAGCAGATGTGACGTGAACCGTCTCTAGCTGGGCAGACACGACATGAACAGTCTCTGACAGGGCATGGGCAAACGTGGCGTGAGCCTTCTCTAGCTGGGCAGACACGACATGAACAGTCTCTGACTGGGCAGACATGACGTGTACCGACTCTGACTGTGCAGATGCAACATGAACAGTCTCAGGCTGGGCAGACATGACATGAACAGTCTCTGGCTTGGCAGACGGGACGTGAACAGTCTCTGGCTCGGCAGACGTGACGTGCGACGTCTCTGGATCGGCAGATGTGACGTGAGCAGTCTCTGGGATGGTCTCCGGAAAAACGGCGGGCTGCTGGGGCATGGCCTTCAGGCTCTTGGGGAGGTTGGACGCTCTGGGCTGGACAGAAACAGCGGCGGATGGAACTCTGGGCTGGATATCACCAGCCCAGGGTCGAAGAGGGGCCTGAGTAGAGAATGGTGTCGGGATTCCTCTCGATCACCTCCTCCACTGTGGCCTCCATGTGTCCAGCGAAATCTGACCAAATCGGTACCCGCAAAAAGTTGTCTTCTTCCCCGCTCGGTGGCTGGGGAAGAGAGATTAGAAAACATACCACTGGATCTTGTAGTTACGGAGTCCTTCTGTCACGATACACACACACAGGAAACAAAAGATCCAATAGCAGAGTTTATTTAAAGGGTAAACCGTACTCACAACCAGTCCAAGCATGGTCAAAATCCAAAAGTCAGTCCAAAATCATAAAGGACAAACACTACAAAACAGGCTTGAAACAACAACGGAAGTGTGGGGACTACATACTGTACGACTCCGTGACAAACACTGAAACAGACGAGACCGGGTGACGAGAACACCTGTAAGGCAACGAACAATCAGTGACAGACAGGATCATGGTAATTGCAGTTGCGAATGCATAGACACCATGAAAACTGAGGACCTCTAGTGTTAATGGTTGCTCTGTCATTGAAGGCACGGAGATGAGGATGAAAGGTTTCCAAGATAAATTTAATGATCAACAAGGTTATACAATAGACTAGTGCAGACACAACCAAACATACGAGAACCAAACATACAAAGAACAACAGACAAGCAGGAACACAGATAATGATGTAGTGAGTGCAGCTGTGAGCCGGAGAGGATGATCGGACATGTAGTGTAGTGATACACGGAACTGTGACAGATTGCCCCCTCCCAGAAGGCACATCCTAGTGCCATAGAGGATGAGATGATGAAATAGGCAGAGGATACTGGAGGTGGCTCTGTAGGTGGACGGCTGATTGGGAGGAGGCAGGACAGAAAAACATAGGGTGCTGATGATAGTGATCGGAATCGGCAGATGGTGACCCAGACAACAGCCAGGATAGTGGACCATGGCGGTGGCGCTGAAGGAAGTAGCCATGGTGGTGAGGACCTCAACGCCACTGTAAGACTGGAAAACTGGTTAAAGAGAAAATATCTGACCAGTGGCCTCTAAAGACAAAAGGCATTGCTTGCAAATTAACATTTGACACCCTACCCCCTATTCTCTGAACATCTTATCTGCATCTTCTCTCTTTCACTCTCAGTCAATGACACTGAAAGCTCACAAGAATATGGTTTTAATGTGAATCTGATAATCTTTAAGGATTGTTTAGAATCATTTTGATGGTCTCAGGGTGACTGGTAATAATGTCTCATTCCCAAAGTAATAAAAGAAAAGGTAATAAGGTTTTTAAGAAGTTTAGGAATCACAGTCACACAAAGGAGTGTGGTCTTTGAGTTAACACCTTCTGCCTTGTTGTCTGAATGCAAATTACAACCAAGCAAATGGTCTGCCCCGATAAACATGGTAGGGGGATTCAGTAACTTTCCATTATATCCTGGTGATTTACATATCAGGTGAGGTCTGATTATAAAAGGAGATGTAACAAGAGTTCGGGGCTGCTTTCTGTATTCAGATCAGCCCGTGATGTTGTGTCTTCAAGACTCAGCTCATGTAATATGTTGGGTAAAGTTCTTTGTTCTAAAACATTTGATGGTTTGCTCTGATTATCTTGTGGAATTCTATACATTTACCTGACATAATAAATTGTTATATTTGGCTATTCTAATAGACTTTGACTTTATTTTCATTAAGTTAAAAGTAATAGTCAAGCATTAACATATTTAATGATGCACAGATATCATTGATAAACCCTTTTCATTTTATGGAGTCAGATGAAACGAGTTAATACATAAGATTAAATGTGTTGCATTTAATTAAAAAACACTTTGCTTGGAAAAGACGGAACGCGCTTGAAACCTTCACCACGAATCGAATTCCTCAATTTGGGTCGATTTCGTGGCCCTTTTTACAGTGGTGACACGCCTCCGTGATCGCAACAGATGGATTTCGCGAACAACGTCCTTTCCAGCAAAGTACGGGAATCTTAAAATCAACAAGAGGTTTGAACATCTTCCTTTCTTCTGCCGCTGTGGTAAGTCACATTTTCATTCCCTTTTGAAAAGTGTTGAGAAAATGTTGTTTGCCGTGGTTTGCGGGTCGGAAAGTCCTTTGTTTAGTCCGAAACTAAAATGTGAGGACATGATAATGGCCGCGACGCGCAGATAAAAGTGTAAAACCCTTGTTTAATAGATTTTAAAGATATCCTTGTTCGATTAGGCAAAAAGAAAAGAAACCTAAATTTGAAATAACATCTTTCAAATGATTTTCGGGTAGACTTAACGTTACTCGAGGAGCTATAAAACAAAACTTGTACGTTTGTCTTCATTATTATAGTGGCTTTGTTGAAACAAACCAGCAACGTGAATCGACAAACAACAGAAATTAAAATCTAAGTTTGTAAATGATCAGAAAACACGTGATTTTATAAATGAGGCAGACGATGCATTGTTTATGATAAAACAAACTTTGAAAAAACACAATGATATGATTTACAGGCTAAGACGCAATTTAACAGGGTTAAATGCTAGTATTTTACATGCTGTTTAGAAAAAACGAGGCTAAGATAAATGCTAGTATTGCCCATGCTGCTTCCAAAACGAGAATATAAATTCTAAAGCCATGCTTCTTGAACAATGATGCTAATGCTAATGCTAAAGCCATGCGGCTTCTAAAGGGCTAATGCTAATGCTAAAGACATGCTGCATTCAAACGCTTAACCCTTTGTGTGACCAGCCCACCGGGCCCTAGGCCACATTGAATGATATTCTAGAATAAAAATAAACTAATCTTGACAAACTTTATTTTGCATTTGAAAGCTTCCACTGTAACACAGATGGGATTAAAAAGCAATAATGCAATAGTTTGTATTTTCAAATTTGGAGTTGTGCTTCACACAATGTAACGCACTCATAGAACACACTGTATAGTTGTTTGTGCTACTATATGTGCACATAGGCTAAATGTAAGTTTATTCTTTAAACACAGGATTGCTTTACTGTAAGTGTTTTGGAACACTTAGGTAAAGGCTGTTGATGTTGTATTCAAGGCCATGTATCCTGTGTGAACTGAATTAAACGTGTGTGTGTCTATGCTGAATGTGGTTATAATGTGATTCACAATGCTCATTAATTCTTGAAAAGAATGAGAAGAATTTGAGACAAAAATACTTTTCATATTCGGAAAACAAAATAATTCCACATTTTCACATCAGATTTGGCGAAAACAGGATGATATTATTTCCAGGCAAGATCAATGATAATACTGAATGCAATAGATTGCATTTGAAAGCCTAAAAACCTTAACACAGATGGAACTAAATTATTTAAATTTCTCTGAAAAACAAATCTCTAAAGTATTTGATATGCTACCTGGTTGCAGAAAATTAGGAGACTTCGCTTGGTTACAGGAGCTGTTCAATGTGGCGAGTCTGTAAAAACGATGGCAGGATAAACTCTAAAACATTGTAACATGCTGGTGTAATACAAGTATATAAAAGGCGCCATGGTAACATATTCAAAGCTTTAGAGGACAGACTTTACCTCTCCACTTAATGGGAGCTGTTTTTCGCATACAAAATTTGTAAATGGTTACGTTTGAACTAATTCTGAATGACTCTGAAAGGCTGGTTTTTCCCTAGATTATTGGATTCGTATATTTCCCCATCTTTCGCGTCAGATTAGCGACGGCTAATATCCGATACCATTTTAAGTGTACTTGAATGGGGGACAAGTTATTTCCGACTAGAATCAGCAAACGCTGATTAATCAACCTAGTTTTGGGTGTGTCCATATCCACTGTTTTAGGTCAGTGATCACTTTGGATAAACGTGCGTGGTTTAAAGACCACGGGCTTGGCCTGAAGCCATTTTAAGAGAAGTTGAGTTGATAAACTATACTCTTTCTTGGTGGTCAATCGTCCCTACTAAAGTGACACACTGATTTAATTTCTAGAGGAGGCATTCAAGGGGTCTTTGAATTGGCGGGGCAAGTTATTTCCGACTAGAATCAGCAAACACTGATTAATCAACCTAGTTTTGGGTGTGTCCATATTCTCTGTTCTAAATTAATGATTACTTTGGATAAACGTGCGTGGTTCTCAGACTGCGGGGTTTGACCTGAAGCCATTTTAAGAGACGTTGAGTTGATAAACTGTTTTCTTTCATGGTGGTCATTTTCGTCCCTACCATGGTAATACATTGATTTAAGTTCTAGAGGAGGCATTCAAAGGGACTTATAAAGATATCTCTGATTGTACGTGTGAATACGGCAGATCTTAGATATTAAGTCAAATTACCTCTGAATTGGTTATTGGAACTGACGGGGGTGTGTCGCGCGGGCTTCGAGGAAGTACTGCGGAGCGATATAGATTCCCTTATCTAAACGGATAAAACTAAAATTTAGAGTTCAAAAGAATAATCAAACGTTAAAATGGCCATTTCAAAAGACTAAATGAGAAGAAAATATATTTGAAAACTAGCAAACAGAAAATTGAAACCTCTCAGGCATTAATTTAAGAACTATGAATTTAATCCTTACAATTCGATTTCGTTGACCAATACCCAGTGCCAAAAGGGCGGAAAACACTCACTGAAGTGTGGTGTGGCACAGGTACTTGCCAACTGACCAAAGAAGAAAATTTACAAGGAGGGTGTGAACTAAACATCAGAGATAATGAGAGATCACCACTAACCAAATGTGTGAATGACACCATGAAATAATTCATGCCCACAGATCTGGCTGTAATGAAAGCAACTTGAAGTTTAAAACCCGAAGACTGGGATCTCTAATGCTGGGGACACAGCAGACTGTGAAGGCTGACTGCAAGAGCAGTGTTGTTTTAGGTGTCACACACTGAAGCAACAACAGCAATAATTCAGGCCTGGTCAATGAAATTCGGTTTCATGTGACAGCTGGAATTAAAATTACAATGGACATGATAATGGAGCAAGCAAACGAATATGTCCACATGTCTGAATTTGAAACTGTTGAAAACATCAAAATTAACTGTGGTTCTCTCTGCACGTGTTTCTGTCAGGTTAACTTCTACAATTCCTCGGAGGACGGAGGCCGGGACGGCCGGCCTTCACGATTGTTAGAACGTAACCTGAGATTCGGGAGATGGGTGAAAAGACGATTCAAGAGGCCTTTACATCCCACAACAACACATCACTACATTAGATGGCCTCCCAGTTTAGAACTGGAACTAAAATTTGCAACACAATTGTTATACAATAGATTCCACCCATCTCCTAGACATGAACACTGACTGAACACACTCCTCCATCACAACACCCTCACGGCATCATCACCTGGAATAGATCAAATCTATCCAGACTGAACACTACACATCATAAGATGAAGATGACATAGAGTCTGATAGTGTCACTTCACTAAAGATCTATTGTGCATCTTCACATTCACAGATCCGGATAGCTTCACACACATAACGATGGGAAGCTGATCCCATGACATAGCACACGCTAATCATCACCACACCCTGCAAACTCATGGAAAAACACTGGAAACACATGTTAATGGCTACAGTCACAAATCAATGCAATGCATCAAAAAACAGTGGCAGACTTGCCATTAAATTACAAAATGTTTAAACTTTCTTATTGTTGTTAGGGTGGTTGAAAAATCAGAGGGCCCCTGATTTCTCAACATACCACTAATAACAGTAATATCATAGCTAAATAGATCTGAAGTATGAGCGCTTCAATCAATTACAGAATTGTCAATTCAACCTTGTCATTGACTGTGACTTAGCCAGCAACAACACACACACGCACAGTCTTTCTCCCTCTTTCTCTCACACAAACACTCAAACTCACACTCAGACAAACAAACACACACTCACACGCACATGCACTCATACCCTCACACAAACACACACTCTCACACCTGTTGAAAGGAATGAACAATCTCCATCCTTGAATAGATTTAAGCATATTTCAAGTCACTTCCTAGAATTGCATAAGTGGCTTTGCATTGGAAGATTCCTGAACAAACACTGATTATTATATTTTTAATTATTATTATGTTTTATTGTTTTTTATTACATGATTGAACATTGATTGTTTTTATTACATGACTTTTTATCATAGAATATATTTGATTATTTTGAATACACTGACCTCTTGCTGCATTTCCTTTTTATAATTCAGACCAAAAAATATATATATTTAAGAATTGGATATTTAATATGAGACATCCTTACCATTCAATACCCTGAGAAAAATATGAGCAGACTTGCTGAAAAGAACATGATATTTTACATTGAACATGACATGATTTTGTCTTGTTGCATTATGCGTTTCTATGCATTTCTTCTTGAGTTCAAGTTCATATGTGTTTCAATCGTGAAGCGGACATTTAAGATGCTTTTCAGACGTCTCACAGAGAGCCCATTCACCCACTGAGGTCTGTCCAGACAACCGCACCGCTGGAGGTGACAGGATTGGTCAAGAAGGGACAGATTATCGTTATGGGGAAGGTGCCAGGAAAACGTGAGTGTCTTCAGGAAGGAACGACACGCCAACTGAAAAAGTCAAGAGGTCCAGATTGACTCTATGAACTTTGCTCACATCTCCAGAAGAAAGCCTGAACGCCTCATCCACCTGCTGGACTCATGCTGCATACGCCTGATGAGAACAGGTGATCTGCAGGTGAACAAAGCCCTCTGAGCTTCTACAGATGCCAACATTGCCAAGAGACAATTGCTGAATTACACCAAGGATTACACCAAACGTCTTACTCTGTGACCCCTTGAGTGTCTGAATCTGACCCATGGGGTCAAGGAGGGAATCTGTAAGACTGGAAAACTGGTTAAAGAGAAAATATCTGACCAGTGGCCTCTAAAGACAAAAGGCATTGCTTGCAAATTAACATTTGACACCCTACCCCCTATTCTCTGAACATCTTATCTGCATCTTCTCTCTTTCACTCTCAGTCAATGACACTGAAAGCTCACAAGAATATGGTTTTAATGTGAATCTGATAATCTTTAAGGATTGTTTAGAATCATTTTGATGGTCTCAGGGTGACTGGTAATAATGTCTCATTCCCAAAGTAATAAAAGAAAAGGTAATAAGGTTTTTAAGAAGTTTAGGAATCACAGTCACACAAAGGAGTGTGGTCTTTGAGTTAACACCTTCTGCCTTGTTGTCTGAATGCAAATTACAACCAAGCAAATGGTCTGCCCCCGATAAACATGGTAGGGGGATTCAGTAACTTTCCATTATATCCTGGTGATTTACATATCAGGTGAGGTCTGATTATAAAAGGAGATGTAACAAGAGTTCGGGGCTGCTTTCTGTATTCAGATCAGCCCGTGATGTTGTGTCTTCAAGACTCAGCTCATGTAATATGTTGGGTAAAGTTCTTTGTTCTAAAACATTTGATGGTTTGCTCTGATTATCTTGTGGAATTCTATACATTTACCTGACATAATAAATTGTTATATTTGGCTATTCTAATAGACTTTGACTTTATTTTCATTAAGTTAAAAGTAATAGTCAAGCATTAACATATTTAATGATGCACAGATATCATTGATAAACCCTTTTCATTTTATGGAGTCAGATGAAACGAGTTAATACATAAGATTAAATGTGTTGCATTTAATTAAAAAACACTTTGCTTGGAAAAGACGGAACGCGCTTGAAACCTTCACCACGAATCGAATTCCTCAATTTGGGTCGATTTCGTGGCCCTTTTTACACCACCTTGGGGATAAACAAAGGTGAAAAGATGAGGGTGGTGGGCCCATGGCACACACAGATGGCTGAAGAGGACTGATACAGAAGACTTGACCATTGGAACAATGTTGAAGGAGTTTGGTCATCAAGATAGCTGGTTAGTGCAAGCCGAAAAAAATCCCTTGCGAAATCCAGAAAATCATGATGAACTTTACCCGTTCATCCTTAGGTGGTCCGGTCTTCTGTAACGGTTGCTCTGTCGATGAAGGCACGAAGATGAAAGGTTGAAAGGTTTCCAAGATAAATTTAATGATCAACAAATTTATACGATAGACTAGTCCAAACACATACAGTACGAGACTGGACAAAAAACAAGAGACAAGCAGGAACTTAAAGGGATAGTTCACTTCGAAATTAAAGGGGGGGTTTGACTGCGATTTCACTTTTTTGATTTTAAATAGTGTGTAATGTTGCTGTTGGTGCATGAACAGTATCTGCAAAGTTGCAGCGCTGAAAGTTTAGTGTAAGCAGAGATATCGTCTTTTAAAAATCAGGAAGTATAATTGCCTACAAAAACAACTCGATTGGGACTACAGCTGGGTTTTAGATGTCACTAACCCACACATTTGCATCTACCCTCCCTCCGGAAAACGCAAAAAAGGGCATGTGCATATTTCTGCGGCTCGTCGAGTGTGTTGTGTTTACCCAGCTGTCAGGTCTTCTGTGTTCGAGCTTCCCACGGACGCTGTACTTCTTTAACAATGGATACAATTTATGTTTGATTATATTCCTGAAAATGCAATACTAATACTTCAATACTTCAATATTCAATACTTCAATACTAAATCATGAAGTAGTTCCAATTTTAAACCCAGAGACAGCAGTTGTTGGGCCACAACCTGTAAGTAGGCTAAGACTTAATCATTTTAAATGTATTTGCATGTATAATTCCAGACGTAGCCTTGTGTTTTATTTTTTTTCAAATGCCAGGCTACTAGGCTACTAGTTATGCTATTTTGTGTCTACGACAAACGCATACAAACATTATGGACCTGAATTTTCTATAAGTACTAATGTTTTAAACGTTTTTTTTTTTCATATATGCTTTATGATGTTATTCGATTTGATTAAGAACATAAACTAATGCCAACGCTGTTTGAGTATAACATTATTAGCCAGTCAGTTGCTGTTGTTGCCAGTCAGATGCTATTGTGTTAAACAAACGTGTATAAAGTTAAAAAAATGTAGCAAGCTATCATTCAGAAACATTTAGTAAGAGCCGTGTGTGGTGAGGTTCTGCTTGACTCTCTTTATTGCCGCTGTCTTGGTCTGATTCTGCCTCAAACTGATACTGTAGTAACAACATGAATGAGAGTGCGGCTTACAATAAAGGTGAAGTTTATGAAAAAGAAGACTTTTTAAAAAAGAAAAACCACGAATACATGTTATATTGCACCCCATAAACACAATCATGCAAAGAAAAAAAGCAGTACATTTTTTATTAATATTTTAAAAGACCGCTGCTCATTGGCTCTGAATACACGAACAATCAAACCATGGGTCACGAGGGGTGGTATGTTGGTCAGCCAACAAATAACCCTCCCAAACAAGCAGTAGAGGGAGGCTTCGCCAGGTTCTCTCAGGTGAACAGAGAGGGAAACAGCGCTCCGCAAGTGAACAGCAGGCCCTCTATGGATAGTAACCATGGCAATGGCTTCAGTGCACAGCTGCAGCCTTTTTAACTTAAATTAAAATTATACATAACTTTACCATTTAGTTTTGCAGGGATGCTTGCCATGTGAATTCCCTCCTGTTCAGGGCCGTAGCAATCATTTCAAAAGTGAGGGGGACAGAATGTCAAACATTATACCTTTTTTTTTTTTTCACAATTGCATACTGCATTTATAATAAGGTTTCATTAGTTAACAATCTATCTATCTATCTGTCGGTCGGTCGGTCGGTGTGGTTTTACTTAACCAAAACTGTCATTCATATTGAAAACATTCAAACTTCATGCTTTTAAAACTTCTTCAAACTTTCTGTTTAGGCTTTTTAAAGAAAACTTAACGTTTGTCTACAAACTTTTTTGATCTAATTGTAAAGTGTTACCTTATTATATGGTAAACATCATGTACACATGTTACAAGTCAAGTGCAACGCTGCATGATTCAAGCAAATAAGTTAGATAATGGCAGAAAATCGGGCAAAGTTATTCATCAATGACAATGAGCAACCAAATTCGGATACCACATTACAACTTACAGTTCTTGACTTTTTTGCGAAAAAAGTGTTTTTTGCCGTTTTTAATTCATTTCGACCTTTGACGATGGATTCAGTGCGGGTGCGAGCACGGGCGTGTGGTGATGCACGAGCGCGAGTGACTGATTACCATGGCAACGTGAAAGTCACGTGTAGATACAGTAGATAGTCGATCTTTTCTCTTTGAATTTTAAATCTGTATCTATTAATACACATTGGCTTGCGAAAACCCCAATATGTCGTGAACACTTCCCCTATGAAAAAGTGCGGGGTACAAATTTACATTTTATAAAATGTGGGGGGGACACGTCCCCCGCGTAATCTACGCCCTTGCTCCTGTTGATGTCCTGATAACTACAGTATTTAGATTCTGGAAACTCATAAACAGCTAGGATCAGTCTCTCTTCCAATGATTTGTGCAGTGTGTCGGGTACAAAAAGTTCAAGACAATTGAACTTTGGGGTGTACACAACCGCGACAGTTTCACGGGAACGCGCAGGAATGCACCCGCTTGTCACTGCACCTTGTGTTTGACCACTTCACCTCACTCTAAGTGGGAAACTTGCTACTGAACACTGATAAAAGATACCTGTTGATACTGGTTCAGAAAATAAACAAGAAAACAGGACTCTGATGGGAACTTGTTTTAAAAAGCTAGATAAAACGTAATGCCCTGGCAGTGGCAAATAGCTTTGGTTTAATATTTGATTTGATTACATTAATGTTGAAGTTTCGATTTACAATAAATATTTTATTGCTACTGTGTAAAGGGAATACTGCTGGTAAAAAGCACATTAGGCTATTTGTTTAAAGTTTTTGCAAACCACATGTTATTGCACTTTTGTGTATTTAGCAGTACATTTAAATCAAAAGTGCACTTACTAATACACTACTTTAGAATTCACTATCCAATTTTGCGTGTAACAAGGTGATTAGATAATGTAATCGTTACCCAGCACCTATACTTTGATCCATAGCCTATATAATCCCACCAATGTCATAATTTTGGGGTTCCCAAAGAACCTTTCAGTTAACTGTTCTTAAAAAGAACCATTTTTTTTTCTTTGAGTGAAGAGAGGCACAAGAGAGGCTCGACCCCAAGAGAGGCATTGCCATATTGGGAAAATAGCCAGCTAGAGGTGTATAAAGACTTACTTCTCAAAGGTAGTGTTTCCCAACCCTGCTCCTGAAGAACCCCCAACACCGCACATTTTCTTTCTAATCAAACACACCTGATTCACTTGAACTTGTCGGCTCATTAAATGAAACTCCAGGAAGTGAAACGAGTGTTTAAAAAAGAGGAAACTTTCAAAATGTGCAGTGTTGGGGGTCTTCCAGGATCAGGGTTGAGAAATACTAGTTGGGGTGGGGAAGCAAGCTAAATACCGTACTTGGTTTGGTTAGCATTGACCTCAAGGAGGGTCCCTGAGTAACGGCACGTTTATAACTAGTGTTTAGTCTCATCATGAGCAATAGATAACAAGGAGGAACAGGCACAGGCAAACTTTCTCAACTTATTAGCATTGTCAAACCAGGCCCATTCCAAGGGGAGTGCTATCAAAATTTCAAGACCCAGCCATTGATGTAGAGGGACGTGAACAAAGTAGAGGGAAAATACTGCCCTTCTGGTTTGTTCACCTAGCATCAACCCTTTGGGCCATCCAAAGGGGATAAATGTCCGTTTTTACTCAGACAGGGAGGCAAACAAGAAAGAGTCAAGCTACAGGTTGCCTATAACTCTCATCCACATACAGTACTACAGCCCCAAGTAGGCAGCAAGGGAGTTATACCCTACTCAATACCCTGGGGTCGGCAAATGCGTCTGCGCATTTTGTTCGTTTTTTTTTTTTTTTTTTTTTTTACATAGCAGCTAAATACACTTAATATACATCATTCTTGGTCATACACACTTGAGAAATATGAAAAAAATCTACTTTTTATATCTACTTACAAGCGAAACAAAACATTGGGCATTTGTAAAATAAAGAGCAAAAACTCTAGGTGACAACAACATCCATTAGTCAAAAGTCACATGGACACATTTAGTATGTGTTTTGTGGCCTTATTTCAGAAACTTATTTTTTTGTTTTTCAATAACCATGCATAAACAATATTCTCTCAAAAATACAAACATGTTCATACATGTTGCTCATATATTATGGTAGCCCTGTGTGGTAAAAATAATTTAATGACACCTTTACCATTAATATGTTTATAATCAACTGAAAAAAGCACACATCAGGGCATGTCAAAACATCTCAAGGACCCCCAAAAAATCTTAGACCCCAGAGGGTTAAAAACCCAGTACACTGAGGGAGAGCAGCTCAAACTTGATATAAATAAAAGCACTTCTCCAGGACCCACAATAGCTAGTGCTTTAACAAGGGTCAAACTAGTGAGGCCTATACAACACCCACCCAAAGGGGAGTATACATATCACTACTTCAAGACCAAGTGATTTGGCAGGGAAGTAAATGAAGTAGGGAGAAATGCCCTACATTCTCATTCACCCTGCATCATCTCTACCTCCTAAGCAACTATCTGCAGGGAAGCATACAATTGAACTTTAAACCATAACATAGGGGAAAATATAGCTCAACCCTTGGAAACAAGATACTTCATGGTATCAGAGCTAGAGAGATGTCAGATATAATCAATCTCCACCAACAGCTCATGACTCATACCACTCTCACTTTGGGGGAGCATATGAGAGGACAGGATGTCATCAGACATGTGCCCATCCTCCTGCGTAAATTGAAGTATCTTTGCCGAAAATGTGCCGGCAAGCATATGAAATAGGTGACAAAAAGAGTGGTTTTATATTCCTGTTTTGGTTTTATATTCCTCTGTATTGCCGTGTGTTTACACATACTTCAGATACCGGTCACACTGATGACATCCATAACATCGATCTAAGATGCAGTGTTGAGCTCCACTTTAAAAGGGAAACTTGTTTTTCACTATACTTTACATTCCAAAAAAAAAAAAAAAAGGTTTCCATGGATATTAAAGGTTCTTTATGGAACCATTGATACCAATAAATAACTTTTATTTAGTGCTTATATAGGAGAAAAAGTCAATCACCTCAATTACTATTTGATCATACTTAATTGTATACATTTAAAAATATTGGTACAGTTTTTATGATATGGGTCAAATTGACCTAAATGGATTCGACCTAAATGGATTCAAATTGACCTAAATTCATAAAAAGGGATTTATTGTAAAAACAGTCATCTTTACCTTGAATACTAATTTAATATTAATACACGTAAAAAAATGGGAATGGATTAAATTGACCTGCAACCTATTATAAGGGTCATAGTTAGGGTTAAGAGATTGTTGAAATTGCTAACCCTGCTAACCTACCATTAATCTTCTGACCCTTTTCAAGTGTAGTTGGATGTGCCATCATCCTTACAAAAAGTGCTATGGTTGTCAAAACTGATCTTGTTTCATGTACCCAATTCATGTTTGTCATGTTTTATGTCTTTTCATGTCTTTTACTTTGAAATTTGTCATAGCCATGTTTCCTGTTTTGTGTCAAGTGATTCCCTGTGCCCCTTATGTGATCTTGGCTGCAGCCTGAAACACAAACTCTCTTGAGTAGGTACTTATTTTGAATAAGTAATTACTTTGCGACGGCTTAACATTTTGGATGCACCCCATGTGTTGTGCTTCCTTCATTGTGATTATTTTTAGTTTTGTCTAAGTCTTTAGTCCTAGCTGCATCCAAAATCACATTCTTTCATTTTTTGCTTTCATGGGTAATTACTAATTCAAAATAAATTCAAAATATAATGTGTTTTAAAAACTGTTTTCTAACTGTTACAATTGAAAAGTATTGCATTGTTCTTGTTCAATGGGTTTATTCCCAGATCTTCCCCTATACATTTATTTGTTTATATATGATATATGAAATTATTTATCAGTAAAATTACATGAGCTGTAAAATTGGTGCTCTTAAAAGTAGAATCAAGACAAGGCTGTGACCTGCAGTCAATCTTGATTCAGGTGATGTTCAGTTCAGTCGGACGGTTCTTAATGGGTCTGCGGAGGGTCAAAGCAGCACAGAGCTCATCTGATCCACACACTCCCAGTGAACATGAGGGTGAGCAGAGCTGGTTCAGACTGACATAGACTGAGAGAAGGTCATACCAGCACTGCTTCTCTCAGAGTGAAAGCGAACACTCGTTATTGGCCGAGTTGGAGTATGTTCGGCCGCCTGACAGACTCTCCTCTGGGCTTAAATTACTGCAGTCCACGTCTCGGCTCTCCTCACTGTATTTTGTCAATGTGTGTTCGAGCATGTGATAGATTTCTCTGAGCCAGCCAATGTGTGTGTGTGTGTGTGTGTAACCACTGCTGTGCGTGTGAGAACTGCACGTGTGCTCTTGAGCGACTGCATAATACGCGTCTCGTTCCTGCTGAATGTGTGTTTGCTGCCCGGTGAGACCGATGAACAGAGCTGAGTGTTGGACCTGACCTTCAGCAGTCGAGTTAAGGAATGACGAGGATATATGAAAACTGCTTTGATCCATTTTCTGACATTGTGGCTATCAATGGCCTTCCTGCCATTCAGTGAAATAGAGTCAACTGGTTTAGGCAAGGCAAGGCAAGGCAAGTTTATTTATATAGCACATTTCATACACAATGGTAATTCAAAGTGCTTTACATAGGAGATAAAATAATCAAAATAGTTAAGAATAATTAAAACAGTTTAGAATAAAAAAATTAAATAAAGTAATACAACTATCTGAGATGGAAGAGATTGAGACGGTTTACGGTGCCACTGGACCTCTAGCTCAGGGATGTACTCTGCTGGGGTTGTGCTACAGCAGTAATGCCAGCGGGGCCCCCACAGAGCATGCTTCGCGTGCGCTGTCTGCTGCCATTACCCTTAAAGTCCCCATGAATTAAAAATTGACCATACTTACTTTGTTTGCCTAAATTGATTGTTTTGTGGTGAACAATTCATCCAAGTCAATCCACACAAAAACATTTTTTTTGCTTCGAAAAATATGAAAATTCCCCTCCCTTCTGCATTGGAGGACCTTCCCTGATGACGTAGGTTTGACGGTTTGGGTGTCTGCTTAACATCCGTAACCCCGCCCCTCCAACTGACAGTAGACAGGCTGCCTGTGTGTTTGCGAGCATTGACAGCGTGTGACAGGAGAGTAGGCGAGGAGGTGCATTTTTGATTATGGCACTCATGGGTTAGTGAGTTACATGCAGGTTACTGTCATAACGGTTAAGGTTGCAGCAGTAATAGCAAATAAAAATAGTTTTATAATTCCAATTAGTGTTACCATTGGGACACATCGAGATGCTCGCGAGTGTGAACTTGCTCCTGAGCCGCCATGTCAAGGTAACCATTCAAACCCTCTGCATGTAACGGCTCAAACATGTAAGGTCTGATTCCCCCCATGACGAAATGATCCTCCGTGTTCCTGTTCATCTTCATCTTCGTCCTCCTCCTGCTGCAGGAAGGGGACTGCTGGCGGTGTTTCAGCTTAAACTTGAGTTAAGATCTGCCTCCATTTTTGAAAGAAACTCCTACTTTTCTAGATCCAATCAGGTGCTAGTTGGAAAGTTGGAAAAAAAAGCCACGCCCACAATTTTGCCTCATTTAGTATTCCGTTTATCTCGGAAATTCGTCACAACACTGGAGAAAAGTCATTTGCAACTTCTGGGTTACGGGGACTTTAGCGACGAGACTACTGTAGGAGCATATCTGATCTGCCCTGGAAGCTGCTAGTTGTGGCTGGCATAATAGCTAAAATCTGTGTAATAATGCATAATTTAATATGCTATATAATAATGCAGCATATGCGTCGTGGAAATCTAAGGAAGTCTTGTTTCAGGCCAACAAGGAAGAAAAGGATAAGTCGAATAAAGTCGTTATTTTTGTTTGCTTTTTCGCACAAAAAGTATTCTCGTCGCTTGATAAACTTATAGTTGAGCCACTGTAGTCACATGGAATATTTAAACATTTTCTTCATTGACTTTCTGGGCCGTCAAGAGCCAGTCCCGGAAGTCTATGTGGTAGTTATACAGCTCTCAAATTTAATCAAAAATATCTTCATTTGTGTTCCGAAGATGAACGAAGGTCTTACAGGGTTGGTACAGCATGGGGGTGAGTAATTAATTACTTAATTTTCATTTTTGGGTGAACTAACCCTTTAACTTCATTGGCAACTTCAATCTTTTTTGGAGTCAAAGGCAACTGTTTCAACGGGATGGACTCCACCCAAACAAACTTGGTTCAAGAGTGCTAAAGGACAACATCCTCTTCTCCCTCAATCATCCTTCTGCAGTTTGTGTATCATGTAATATGCTGTCCTGGATTCCCTCGCTGTTTTCCAGAAAGTTGTCCTTGGGAGCTGAATCTTGGAGCAGTTCTAATATGTCCCAGTCTGTCTGTGGTGAGCTCTGTGGGCAGGGCTCTACTGAGATTGTGTCTGTGAGCAGAAGTTGTTGTGGCTGCATGGTGTTATCGTTGTCCTTGTGTGATATGTCAACCGCATGTCCATTCAGGTGCTGAAGTGAAGTCCTGTGGTCATTCATACTTTGTCCAGGTGTGTGTGTGCCATTAAGGTTGAGTAGATTGTCACACACTGCAGAAGGATGATTGAGGGAGAAGAGGATGTTGTCCTTTAGCACTCTTGAACCAAGTTTGCTTAGGTGGAGTCCATCCCATTAAAACAGTTGCCTCTGACTCCAAAAAAGATTGAAGTTGAAGTGAATGAAGTTAACTCCTTTTATATTGTAGGTTTTTTGAAGCCATGTGTTGAGCCCAAGCAACTATGAAAACCTGTTTGTTCCTACCCACATGAATGATGAGTCGATTTGCAGTCTTATGTTTCATCAGAATGTTCTGAAGCTCCCTCTTCAGATCCCGGAGAGCACACAGACAGAAGGAAGACACATTGAGAAAGGGGATGACTGGATAACAATTTGGAGTACTTGCAGATCCTGGGATGAATGAGATAACTGGGGATCGACTTGGAAGCAGTAACAAGATAAGTGGTCAAGGCTAACAGTCACATCAAACAGTTAAGTAGCAGGCAAGTGGTCTGTAACATCAAATGAACTGAGAGTGTCTGTGCTCTATTTATAGTATCGGTGATGATGTCTGATGCATGTCAGGTGTGTGTGATTGAGTGCCAGGGAGGATGATGGGAAATGTAGCCCATGTTCAGTATCGGTGAGTGTGGTGGTCGGATGAGTGAGGGAGGAGCCTGGATTGATCGTAATAGTGTGTTACTTTTAGTAGAAAAACGAATTAGTGTGCAATGTTATTTTTGGATGTTGTTTTTTTCTGTTCGATGAATAACATTTTAAAAACTGTTTCATATTTTTCATTAATGTACCGTAAAATTTCCAAAAAATGTCTGGGCCTTTATTTTCCCAAATCACTAAACTTCACCGGCTTGTATTTGAGACAGGTGTCTATGAGACAGGCCTTTAATTTAGTGTTGAGATGTTGTTCATTGTGTGTAGGCCTAATGATAACGATCCAAATAGCATAGGCTGATAGATGGAAAGCATGACAGTAGCAGGTTACCACATTATATTACGTTTAGTTTATAATTTAACTGTATTGTTAAACACAATTGATGTAAGAATTAGCCTACTATGTTACCATATGTCTTAGATTATTGGCAGCATAAAAAAACCTAAACGAAGTGACAGCCATGGGCTGAACAATACAATGATGAAGAATACAACACTATGAACTTGTTGCCCGAAACACATCAACAAAAACTAATGAAGGCTACCCTGTAAAACAACTGCAATCATGTAATTCAAAATGACCCTATTTATCACTATCATCATCATCATCATCACCGCAATCCTCAACATCAAGTTCATTGGCAAATTCCTCCTCCTCTGCACTCTCCTCCACTTCTCCCTCTCTGGCCTTCGCTAACTGTGCCTGCCTTGCTTGCACTAACAGCTCCCACCCAGATCTGCAGGGCTACCTTTTTGAACAATGGATAAGCTGAACCTTGCTTGTATCAGAAGCTACTGTCAGGCCACATACCTAAGGACAACATCCCAAAGTTAATTAAATATATTATCTCTCCTCTCTCTCTCTCTCTCTCTCTCTCTCTCTCTCTCTCTCTCTCTCTCTCTCTCTCTCTCTCACACACACACACACACACACACACACACAGCGCACATGCAGACCTTAAAGGAATTTTTCAGCCGCTCTGTATCCAGATTTTCCCACGCAAGTACCCAGGCAAAAAACAAGCATCGAGCTGGGGTGCACTCCAGTGGTGTAGTCCTTTTCCACATCCCCTGCCATCCAGTTGTCATAGGACATAGGACATTTGTCAGGGGAATGAACTTAGTATAGTCACCGGGGTAACACTTTAGAATACGGTTCCTTCGTTAATGAATAACTACACAAGAACTAATGAGTAACACAATATTAACAATCTAGTAACTATTATTAACTAACAAGAAACTCTGATTAACGAACTAGTAAGTAATAGCGCACAGACGAAAGTGGTAGTTGACTATTAAGTAATCAATAACTACTATTTTTTTAATACTTCCCAGAGAACTACTGAAAAAGTTTATTAACAATCTAGTAACTACTATTAACTAAAATAAACTCTTATTAACGAATTAGTAAGTAATAGCTCACAGATGAAAGTGTTACTAGATACTTCTGTGGGAATTACTAATTATTTGGATTCGTATTATAAAGTGAAGATCATTGGAACTAACTAGTAATTACTCATTTATTACTAAAGACATTTTCTAAAAGTATACTAAAGTTCACCAGTAATCTCAAACGATTGCACAAATCATGACTATATCATGTAGTAACACTTGAGTCATTACTAGTTAGTTCCAATGATCTTCACTTTATAATATGGATCCAAATAATTAGTAAGTAATAGCTCACAGATAAAAGTGTTACTAGATACTTCTGTGGGAATTACTAGTTATTTGGATCCGTATTATAAAGTGAAGATCATTGGAAATAACTAGTAAAAATGTCTTTAGTAACACTTGAGTAATTACTAGTTAGTTCCAATGATCTTCACTTTATAATATGAATCCAAATAATTAGTAATTCCCACAGAAGTATCTAGTGACACTTTCATCTGTGAGCTATTACTTACTAATTCGTTAATAAGAGCTTCTTTTAGTTAATAGTAGTTACTAGATTGTTAATAAACTTTTTCAGTAGTTCTCTGGGAAGTATTAAAAAAATAGTAGTTATTGATTACTTAATAGTGAACTACCACTTTCATCTGTGCGCTATTACTTACTAGTTCGTTAATCAGAGTTTCTTGTTAGTTAATAATAGTTACTAGATTGTTAATATTGTGTTACTCATTAGTTCTTGTGTAGTTATTCATTAACGAAGGAACCGTATTCAAAAGTGTTACCGTCACCGGGTATCACAGTCATGGTATGTTGTAATAAATGTTATTAATTAGCCTAATGCCATCTAATCAGAACTTTAGCGTGCAAAATCTGCACCATATAACTGGCTTAAACAGACCATCTGACGGGTTTTAGAAGATTAAATACAACCCGAAAGTAAAACACAGACCAGGTCTCTATTTGCGACCGGCCTTTATTTATCCAAACCTGTAACCACACCAGATGTGTAAAAGAGACAGATGTCTATTTGGGACTTGGCTATCATTTGAAGTTTTACTGCATATGCAAGTTCCATCAAATGAAGTGTTACTCAATTAAGGCATGTCATTAAAAACTGTGTTTGTGTGTAAATGAGATGATATACTATGTTTGATTAAAGGAGTGCACTGTCTAAAGTAAGACTTCATTGAAAGGAAATGCATTTTGCTTTTTTTCATCCTATTTTTTATATTCTTTTACAGAAAGAAAATAACAGTATCTGCAGACCAATTATAAAGAGAGAGAGAGAGAGAGAGAGAGAGAGGTTGAGTCTCTTTTCCGTTAGAGAAAGAAGCAATTATATGATTTCCCACAATTCCAACCCACCAGCAGCAGCAGCCTGCCAGTCAGGTTGGACATGCATCACTGCATTGGTAAATGAATGATGTGTCGCCCAATCATGGTTTGGACTTTATGTAAGAGTGAGAGGATGCAGACTAGACCAGACCAGAACCTGCATGCCTCATGTGTAGGATTGCCAGACTGACTCAGCTAAATGAAAAATGAGTCAAAACTCTAGGATCTTTCTTCATCCCAGAGATTTTAATGGGGGTGGGAGTTACAATGGTGTTTCATGAATTCAGAGTTGTTTACAGTGCTAAAGAGATGCATTCTCGTGCTAAACATGGCCAAAAAATATATATTTTGGACGATTAATGGAGAATTTCTGTGCCGAAAATCTTACTTCCGGGTTGGCACAAGAATCGGTATATAAGTTAAACAGCTCCAGTCCACACCACAGATGTCCTGCTGTAGTTGCTGCTGCTGCTCGTCTTCAATTTCAGCCTCAGGATCTGATTCGGGATCAAAAATGAATGGCTGAATCTGATTGTTAGCCATGGTTTCTTTTGGGATGTCACTCTCAGACACTCTCAACATAAAAGCTTTGCACATTTGTGATTATTTAGCTCCGCCCACACGACATGCCTGCACCCGCTCGTTTTTTTTTCTTCTTCTGGAAAAACTCGGTACAGCCTATCTTTCTTATAACTATAATCAAATTAAAGTCATTTTGGTGATATGAAAGATGCAGTACTACTCTATAGGTACTCAAGATTGACATGAGATTAACTGAAACTGAGCGTCCCCCCCCCCCTTAAATATTTTGATTGCATTTAACAAATGATTTGTTAAGATTAGTTTAATGATTCATTCAATTACTCCTTCTGTACACTCTAAAATAAATGGTTCTTCAAAGGTTCTTCACACAATTTATTTTAGAAATGCATCGTCCTGAAGAACCCTTGCTGAAATGGTTCTTTGTGTTAGAGTTTACGTTTTCTCCTCTTTTTGCTTTTCAAATATGTAACTGTAAAAGCCACCTCATTACCGATTTTCTGGAGCTCAGCCATTCAATTACACAGACTGTCAACACTAGAATTTCTAGAATGTCTATACAGTTTTACTTTACAAATGGTTACTGATTTCCTACCAATCATGCCTTTTTCTCCTTTTAGTTTAACATAAAAACTAGTGTGAGTAGCTCTGTAGGGTTAGTTCACCCAGAAATTAAATTGATATCATTAATTACTCCCCCTCATGTCGTTACAAACCAATAAGACCTTCGTTCATCTTTGTAACACTAATGAATATATTTTTGATTAAATCTGAGAGCTCTCTGTCGCTCCAGATACAGCAACGCAATTACCACTTTCAAGGCCCAATGTCACATTTCTGTTCTTGTCTAGACTTTGTTTGCATTTTGATTGGTCCCTGTTTTCCTTTGTTCTGTTTCCCCGCCACTCCTCTTTTTTTTGTTGCTATGGCTACTGTTGTTGAGTTAATTTGCCCCAGCTGTGTCTTCCCTGATTTGTTCTCGGTGTATCAAAGCTCTGGCCGTTTCTCAATATGCCTTCTTGTCTGTACTTGTGTTCTTGTGGACTTGTAAAACGTCATCAGTCGCGGCCCAAGTACTGTCCCAATACACAAGTTTGCATTTAGGCAAGAACGGTTAAAAATACCGGATGTGTTCTTGACACTCCCATTTTACCGAGGATGCATCGGTTGGTAACTTGTGTGAACTTGACGGCAGAAATACCCCATAATTCATTTAGTTATGAATATACATTACATTGTAGTGCATGTAGAGTAATCCCTTAGGCTTGGGCGATAAAGCCTGGCTGTATAATAATTCTCGATATGTTTGGGCACTGCAGACGGCGTCTGTGCGGGGGTACTATTGCGCAATACCAGCAAGAACACATCGTCTCAAACTGTCAGCAGCGTTCTGTGTGCTCGTCACCTCATGAGTTCGTTCTTCCAAGAACAACAAGCAAGAGCTTCTGTTTCTGTCTGTCCATTGTCTTGCATTATTTCAGTTCAGAGATTTGTGGTTGTATGTTTCCTTGTTTAAGTTAAGTAATTAGTTCCCTATTTAGCTGTCCAGGTGGTGTTGCTCCTCTTCAGCCACAGCCAATGACTCTGTGATGGCCATCTCTTTAATGGCTCGCCTGTAACCTTGCCCCTTCCCTAAGGAGCTTCTCTGTTGTGCTGGTATCTTCATATATATATATATTATATATACATAAACTACCTGAGCGCAAGGAATTGTGGTAGCTAGATGTAAACAAACCAGCATGGCGGACCTTACGGGGCTTATGCGCATTTGTAATAATTTCTGTCGACAAAGGAAACTGAGGAGGAAAAACGGCGCATAAGGCAAGATACGCTGTTATACCTTTCATTTTACTTTATTCAAATATTTGTAAATGTTGGTATTAATTTATCCTTGCACTCAATGGACTCTAGTTAACGTTAAAACTACTTAACGTTACACTGTCCTAAAGTGTATTCTCACCATGTACTGCCTGCATAAACACTGCCTGCATATGGTTTCGCGGGCTATGTGACGTCAGAGCTCGAGTACAACGATCTAGTATGAGTTTACGGGTGGGAAGTCACGGGTTTGACTGCCGTAACATTGCACTTTCACGAGTATAAGGTTGGAAAAACACGGTTTACAGATTGCCTGGAACATGGCATAATTCTATTTTCTGTTCTCTGTTTCTATTCTCTCTTGTGTGTTACAGGTGGGTAAATGTATAAAAACACTTTAAAGTTGAATTCAACCATTCTGAAATGTCTTCTGTCGACAGAGAAATGTCGTTAGAGTGTAAGTGAATTGTTTTAGAGAAGTTATGTTCGTCAGAGGTTGTTTTTGAGTTTGATTTAAGCGAGAGAGAAAAGTTCGACCGATTAGCGGCCTACTGACGCACATGTAACGTTTGTGAGCATGTCAGTTAAATATATACATTTTTACTCATTCAAATGCACATGAAGGTATTTTATAAGCTTTAAGGTATTGTTTAACATACTATGTGATTGGAATATCGGTTGATAATGGTTAAGGTTATAAATAAGGTTTAAATTAATATTTGAAGTATGTTAATTCTGAGAGTGATTTGAATCATCATATTAAAGGAGAACTCCGGCTTTATATTAAAGAATAAAGCCTTTATTTACCCAAACCTGTCGCCACACCAGGCTTGCAAAAGAGACAGGGGTCTATTTGGGACTTGGCTATTTTTTGAAGTTTTAAGGTTTAGCATCAGTTCAGTTTTTTTGTTTAATCTGCCCTACTAATTTAACGAAATGTATATCAGTTCATGATTTGTGTGTGTATAAGAGGGAAAGAGAAAGTATTGTAATTCTTGTAGTATTAATTTTCACATGCAGTTACACATTGTCGGTTAAAAACAAGAAAGTGGCTGGTAAAAATATTGAGTGGCTGGTAGATTTTGAAATAAGTTAATAATAAGTTAACAAAAATCCCTGCCCTGGACTGCCGGAAGGCTGGTCAAGAACATCCACTCTACAGTGTCTACAAAACCATTTTGATGTAGCATTTTCAGAATGAGGCCTAGCAATATCTTGCTCCCCAGGAAAGATGTCATCTTGATGGCTGTAAATGTTCCTGTACAATACCAATATTGGTCTCTACGCACCTTCTCGCAATACACCCATGCCGTTTGCTCTGATGCACCCTCAATAAAAGTGGTTCCCAACTACATTCCTGTTCACATTCAAGATGCATTTCTCAATGCAATGTTAAGTGACAACGAATTTCCAAAGTACTCCCAAGTCCAAATGGCTATATTTAACAGTAGCATGATGGTTTTTAATGCAATGCCTGTATGCCTGTTTAATGCAAGACTGTAAAACCCCTGTCATGATGGTCACACACATTCAATAGCTCATGCCTTGCCTGACACTGACTGAGATTTCTCTGGATTCCCTTAATTCTTTATACATTTTGTATAGTAGATGGAGACCAAAATAATTTGCAATCTCGCATTGATAAACAGCCCATTCTCACCCCCAAGGCGTCACTTAACTGACGCCTTGGGAAGCATTTGGACATGCTTCAATATCTGACGCTTTAGGCGCCCTTTAGCGTCAGTTAGATGACGCCCTAGGATCGCGTGTACCCTACCCCCACCCCATACCTAAACCTAACCGCGTCCTCTAACTGACGCTTTCCTTTAGCGTCAGTTAGATGACGCCGTAGGATCGCGTCATGTAAGTGACGCTAAAGGGCGCCTAAAACGTCAAATATTGAAGCATGGTCAAAGGTGATGCCTTGGGTGAGAATGCGTTGTGATAAATGTGATTTTTTTAATTGTTTGACAATTCTCTCATGGAATTTTTAAAATTCCAAAAATTAATCTGCCCAGTGAAAACATTGGAATTTGCACTGGAATTTTTCTTTGTACTTCTGTCAGTTAAATATAGAATAAAGATAATTAATAAATAACATATTATTGTCCCAACTTCTGGAACTGGGGTTTTACAGCTTTTCCTGATTTCTTAGACACTATAACCATGCCTTTAAACTAAAATGCTATCCATCAAAAAGCACACCCATTTCCCTAAACTATAAACCCTATTCCCCTGTTTTGACACACGACTCAGATTAGTTGAACTGTCAGAACTGTCACTGCAAAACTCTACACACAAATTCCTTAATTTCTCATTGCCTACACCATGTTGTCATTTAGAAAGCATTAGCATTCAATATTGTTCTTTCAAGTCACACAATTACCCAAGTGGAAACACTACGAGTCAAAATTGATCACACACCAATCAGAACCTCCATATATAGATATACTGTATAAAAGGGCCATAGTCAGACACATTCAGTTTTGGAACAATGGATCCAAAAAGACATGAAGGAAGAGGATGAGGACACTGGATAGGAGGAGGAGGAAGAGGAGCAAGGGCAAGGAGACAAGTCTCGGATGAAACTCGTGCCACTAGTTGCCAGTGTCTTTGTCCATGGTATGACAATGAGGGTGGCTGAGCAACGAGTACGGTCAAATTTGAGTCACTTCACTGTCACCTCGATCATAAGAACCTTCTAGAAGAAAAACAGATGGATGTACTTCAGACTACTCTCTACTGCATTTTTGCAAGTAGTAATATGTGCTGTTACAACACATACATGTACTGTATCTGTTACACTATAATAAAAATAAATGCATCAAAATGCCTCGCATACAGATAGAGTTTTCTGAATGCTTCCATTTTGTAAAAAGGATGTGTTACAGTTACAGTAATCAGTACTTCTATTTTTCTAGGACACAGAGACGATGAAATGGAAGAAGCCTGCCAAATATTTCAGTTGATGTGTGCCAGCGGGGAACAGGCATAAAAGAGGACTTCACCCCTGCTGCCTGGCTAGTGCCAAAATAGCCTGTGATGCTGACAAGATTCTCTGGCTTGACCCAGACCAAAGGTGGGATGCTGAAGTGGAATATGTTTTTTTTTTTGTATGTGTGTTGTACTGTGTAGTACATGAATGAATAAAAATGTGCCATTGTGTATCCATTGGTTGTGTCTTTTGTTTGGGAACCACAAGCAACAGAACTTACCAGTTTTGGAAATGCTGTTTTGAATTTATTGCACCAGTGTGTAAGATGTTGTAGTGTGTTGCCTTTGAGGGTTTGTATGTGATGTCTGAGGGCAGAGTTTGTTTTTTTCAGCAAAAGTGAATGGTTTTGAATGTAGAGCTTCATTTTGACCTGAAAATAGTATGTTTGGGGATCTGAGTGAGAAGTTATCGATTTGTGCAATATCAAAAAACTCAATCATCTTTGTACTTGCTGATATATCAACGTGATCTCATGAGAATACGTATGTATGTGTACGTAAAGTGTCGTTCTATCATACGTATATATAATTACGTTTTATATGCGCAGAAACGTATAATACTGACGTATTTACAGTACTAAAACGTAAAATATTTACGTATTGACAGCACAAAAACGTAATTTATTTACGTATGAACAAATCCACCGACGTACACATTGTACGTATCACAATTTATGCATATTAATATCGTAGCATTATGTTTTGACTCTATTGCATCCCACTGTCTTATTAATGAAGTTTTCAGTCGCATTATTGATATAATACTCATAAATATTAACATTTTGCTCGTTTCGCCTGCATGGTGTTCAACAATACACTATAAAACCTTAAAAAATACATTCTTTAACGTTACTCGTTCAACCATTTTGTAATAGTTTATTTACCTTGAGACACATAAAGCGTTTTCTCCTATAAAACACAACAAAAATTCACAAAAGACATCAATTTTATTAGTTAGCGACATGAAGGACTGTAGACGGTTGGTTAGTTTAGTTCATTTGAATTTTGAAATGGAGAAGCGCGAACCAACCGAAGCCGGATTAACATTTTCATTAGTAATTTAATTTCTGCTCTGTACTTCATACAAAACTATTACAATACTGCCAGAGAGAAGACTGCGACTGCAACGCTTCATCATGTGAACGGCTTTTGGTATCGGTTTTGACATTTTCGCAATAAATAAATTATTGTGATTATACTTGTCTGTTAGTTATGTTTTTATTCATAATTGTAGTTTTGTTACGTAGTTTTAAGGAATTGTTATGGTAGTTTTAGGGGTAGGAGTAGGTGGCTCAAAATATATTTTAATGCTATATTGTTAATAAAACTGCCCTTTCCCAACACCTGTCCGTTACGTTTTATCCTTTTTTATATTAAGTATAAAATGGGTATGTTTAGGTTTGGGATTAGGGTTACGGGATCTTACATTTATCTATAAAATAGTAAAAAGGGAAATTATCCAGATATCTTTATGATATAGAATATACGTAAATAGTTTACGTTTTGTAGCTGTAAAAACGTAATAATGTTACGTTTAAATGTTGCAGATACGTCTATATTATACGTTTCAGCATCTATCCAAACGTACTAAAAAATATGTTTTCTATCTTTGCTAAAACGTAAAATAGCTACGTATTAACAATGAGACCAGGCTGGATATATATATATATATATATATATATATATATATATAAAGTCTTCTTTTGGGTTCCAAATAATAATGTGCAGCTTTGGAACAACATGAGTGACATGATTTTCATTTTTGGGTGAACTATTCCTAAAACAAATTACTTTGGGATCATAATCAAAGGTAAATGTGTAATAATTCACCTGAATAAGATTGAATTCATCTAAGATATTACACAGTATCGAGGTTAATCATATATGTCTGGATACAAAGTGAATCATTATTTGATATCTTAAGGCATTTTTACATGGGTTTGATCCTGTGAGAGATGAAATGAGATGGTCGACTCATTCAGGCAAATGATGAAAGCCTAACGTGACCTGGTTTTGTATCTGGAGAGAGCAGTCATAAATTTCACATGCAAGAAAAGTGTTATAAACAACTCATTTCCTCTGCCAAACACATGCACACAAACACATAATTAGATTGGTGACTCGCTTCTGTTGCCATGCGGAGCAAATAACACATTGATTTGACTTTGGATCGGCCCTCATGCGGAAGGTGTGTTGTAGTCTGTGTGTGTTTGATGAATTCTTGATGACAGTGTTGAGTCTCTGAAGCCAACAGTGTCACTCTGGTTTGCTTAATCTCCTCCCTGCAGATTGAATCTCTTGCCATGTCTGACCTGTCACTTGGTCTCCGTCATAATCTTCCCTCTAATTTATGTTTGTGTAGGACAAAACTTATTTCCATTGTTGATGCTAAAATAGTCTGCTGTTATTTCATCTAACAGATATTTTTTTTGTTAAAGAGGACCTATCATGGATTTTTGAAAATGACTGTTCATGTAGTGTGGAATATAGCTCCAAGGGAATGAAAACATCCTGCAAAGATTTATATCTGAAAGTGCACCGTATATAAAGTTATTGTCTTTCAAAAGTGAGAGTCAACTCTGAGTCTATGAAATGAATTGTTTTTGAAACGAGTCACTAGCTGTTTTGTCATGACGTAGATACAAAACATTAGCATTGTCTAGTCTAAAACAGGGGTTCTCAACTCCAGTCTTCGCGACCCACTGCTCTGGATATTGTGTATGTCTCCCTTATTTAACACACCTGATTCAGATCCTCTGCTCATTAGGATAGACATCAGCTGCGTCCCAATTCGCATACTATCCGTCCTAAATAGTATTCGAAAATAGAATTAGTGCGTCCCAAACCGTAGTATGTTGAAATGATTGTTTCAAAGATACTGGAATGGTCTACTTTTTCCGGTCAGAATCCGAAAAGTAGATCAATGCATGCTGTAACGGCTGATATTGCCCACAACCCTTTGCGTGTTGAATGAGGATTCGGTTAGAACTACAAACACGAGTAAAAAGTGTTAAAAAAACTATAGACACGGAGGACGCGCGAGTCCCGCGGTTATGTTGAGAGGTTTAGATAAAGAGGTTTGAGTGATTAATTAACACTATCTGACCTGGCGAAAATTAATTTATTCAATGTTCTCCACATTATATTGCATCTGCAGCAGCATTGTGAACTTTTGTAAGGATACGTAATAGCCATTACTTTTTAAATGCATCATTATATTCAAATTGCAAAACACGAGGAAAGTATACACATGAAAGACCCATGACTGGCAGATTAACGTGCTCTGATACCGAAAGAAATCCAATTAGATTGAATGGAGGATTTTAACTGTGATGAGATGATTGACAGGGCAGTTTATGGTGACAGGACGCACGCAGCACGCGACAGAGCTGTCCGTTAAAGATGACGTGATAGTATGTCCCAAAGCTTGCCTACTTTTTTGCTACACACTCAAAAGTATGTACTTTTTCTTCACAAAAAGAGTGCATACTTTTAGGGCGTAGTATAGACGAATTCGACGAGCGTTCTGTGTAGGCTGCCATCTTGTGGCGACGCCATTACTGAGCTGTTACACAGGCATATAGATATATGCACCGGTATGTAAACAAACCTCTGTGATAACGCGAACTCACCCTCGATAGCAGCTACAGCCAGGCAGAATGACTTGTTGGTTTGCAGTGGCCTCCAGTCACAGATGAAGGTACAAACGATCTTACAGATTAACGTTATTTATGAAAATAGCTTGGCAAGCTAGCTAGGCTAACGTTTGCTAATGAGGAAACTATAAAAAGATCTGTCCATTTGGCAACAATAAATAAATAAATGAATGAAATCAAATAAACAAATTCATGTTTTTCATTTGTGTCCATTATTTATCTCATTTTCACATTGCAACAGGCAAGGGTAGGGTAACGTTACAGCTAGAAAGTATACATAATATCGACCAATTAGTGTTTTTAAACCATGGAAAGAGATCAATATAACAGCAGGAAAACAATTATGTCACATAACGTTACATTTAGCTCAGGAAAGCCATTTAATGACCATAGCATGTTAATTGAATAGAAAAAATAGCAAGAGAGGAGATTTTGCTGATCACTATATCACATATTTATTATATTTTTTTTACTCATGTCATTAAATAATTGTTATTATACGCGAATGTCCGCGTCTTGTACTCGCCCAGGAAATCTGTAAACCGTACGGCACCAGACAGGGGCAGTCGACCCGGGGTATTCACAATGTTTTCTCTTCAAAATTGAAATTTTACTGCCACCATTGAAACAATTTATAACGGAAACTGTTTACCCACTCGACATTATACAAGGGATAACGTTGTAACGTTAGTGACAGTCGTAAATCGCGGGCTGTTTATTCCAGTGGACACAAGTTGCAACTAAAACAATAGGAGGCAATGGCGCAACGCTACCCAGCAACAGCTCAGTAATGGCGCCCCGCTTACTTCCGGTAGTTTCGCCGGATTCGTCTATAAGTAACCGAATTGGGACGCAGGGATAGAGTCTATCCTAACGAGCTGAGGATCTGAATCAGGTGTGTTAAATAAGAGAGAAATACACAATATGCAGAGCAGTGGGTCAAGAGGACCGGAGTTGAGAACCCCTGGTCTAGAACACATTCAAAAACTTCAGCTGAATAGCATCATGTCGAGAAGACGCTGTGTTCTACATTGCAAAGACATTGTGTTCTACATTGCCACTTGTTTTCATTGTCCAGGGACGAGCATGTGAAGAATCAGTGATCAGAGTTCATATTTGCAATGATACCACAACACTATAGCCTGAACCTTGTGTTCTTCTCATCATTCATTTTAATGACGAATCATACAAAAACATATGAATTCAAATGTGGATTCACAAGCCGGTTGTTCCTGAAGAAGGGCTCAGTATCCAGTGTATATGGATCAGGTTCGTCCTCCTCCGGATCACAATCTGTAAGTATTATTAATTATGTTTTCTGTAGCATGCACAAAACAGGTATATTGTGTTGTGTGTGTTGTGTACACTCCGCGCAGCTGCTAAGCGGGGTAAAGTTAGTTTGTTTTTGATATTCACCAGACACTCATTGAAAAATGGCAATTAGCTCCTAAACGACTTAGCCAAAATATGACTTTGCTCTATATAATAAGCACTGCCCCTCAAAAGCCGACACAATGTGAGTTTCGCCGGGAAAGCTTGCTCTTGACGGAGACGCGAGTAAGGGACCGTGTGGAAAGTGCACTTTTTCTGACACATTTGTTCAAACACTATATACAATTTTCAACACTTGACAAGCTAATCCTGGTTATGGGCGTTCCGTTTCTGACAATCTCTGCCTACGGTTTACCAATAACAACTGACTGGGTCATTTGACCAATCGCCGCAGATTCGCGTCACTTAAAGGAGGTGTTTGGGAAAATTAATCGTCGAACGAATCATTTGGGAATCGTTAAGCAAATCAGTTAAAAATAAATGCATATTATAATACAAATAAAGTGTTTTTTTTTATCCTTGCATGCACGTTAAACTGTTTTTGGCAACTCCCAAAACAAAAATAGGAACATTTCAAATGCTGAACTTATGTGAACTTATGACGTTCGCTTGGTTTTTGCATTCAAAAACATCAAAATGAATAACTTATAAGCTATTTTCATCCCTAGCTTTGATAGCTCAGAAACGCACGGATTTTATGGGCATCTCGCACTGAAGACTTGGAAGTAAACGCCCAAGCTGTGAGTGGATAACAGTTTTGCATATTATAATGAGTTTTTCAACTTACCTCGTTGGTGTACGTGGGGGAAACAGTTTTGAAAACATCCAATGTTGTAAAATGGCAACCGGAATGATTCACCCATACATGTTAGACCCAAAGTCTGTGTGTTGCACAATTCTTTTCAGATCCATATAGACAGTACGGCACCGTTCTTTTCTCTCAATCGGTCTGCCAATCCAGTCTTGTTTACACAACAATCCTCAGTGAAATGAAGCGAACAGACGGACAATGTTTTACCTCATCTGCTGGAACGTCATTAAAAATAGTTTATCCATGCATTCCTATTGGAATCCAGAGGAAGCATATGCAGCGTCTTTTTTCACAACCAGGCACTGCACAATGAAAACTTACAGGATATTCTTATAATATGATAACCTCTTAGATGTCAAAAGCTCAAAGAAAATTTGATTTCTCAGTTCATCACCCCTTTAACACTTTTGAATGTACTGATAAGCATTTGTTAAGCTAAAATGTACTTTTATGCCATTTTCTTCACACACACACACATGAGCCCGATCTCATAAAAGTTTGTATCTATAGCATGAATGTCATTCCTCGTACCATTTATACACCAAAACATTTTACAACCCCGTCTTTACATTTTCAACCTGATGGTCCATCAGTGATGAAGGCATGAAGGCAGTACAATCAGATTGTGACATCACTGTTAATTGGACAATATATGGGTGGAGAGTAGGGTTGGGAACCGAGAACCGGTTCTTTTCCAGAACCGGTTGTGTTTTTGAAAAAATACCGGAACCGTGCAAAATTCCTAAGTTTCGGTTCCGAAAAACGGTTCTGATGCCGATGCGATATCATCATGTGGGCGAAGTGCTGGGAGTAGAAGACGCCGTCTTATTCCTAAATGACAAAAACTTCACCACTGAAGTTGCGATTTGCTCTCACACGCGCTGCATTTGTCACACACAGACACACGCACGCTGCGCGCGCCGACCGCCGAGTCACTCTCTATAGCCTACATTCAAATCTGTTTGCGCTGAGAGAGAGAGAGCAGTTGTCGATATGAAACTGCTTTACAATCACACAGTCTCAATATTTATTTGTTTCACATATTCAAATGATTTCCGTTACAGAATTAGTGAGATTATAGTTTGAGTAAACATTGACGGTAGTGGTCAAAACAGATGCAGTCCGTTTAAATTTTTGTGTTCAGAATTTACAAAATATATACAATGAGCGAGTGCATCATAATGTTTTTTTTTCAAACCGTGTTTTTGTCTTATCTTGAATCACTACGTAAAGCCTGTAATAAGCGTTAATACTCGGACTTCTTTAGACTGGCCGGCGGATCGCAGCTGCTGCGGAGTAGCCCAATGCCTGCGTGACTCGTCATGGACATAAACAGAGAGAAGTAGCTCCAGCAACAATGTTCTTCCGCAAGACGCATGCAGTTCTGTTTATTAACTGCTAGAGCGCCGATTTATCCAGTAATGAAATAAGTAAAGTCCTTATGAATCAATCATTCAAACCGTTTTAAAAAATAATCTGTTCTACACACATATGTGTGTTAAAGCATATACTATTCCTTCTGAGAGGGTATTCTTCACTGTTGGAGATACAATAAAGGAGAGGTCTAAATTATTATAGAGAATGCAGAATTTTTTAATTTCCTTTATATATAATTTTTTTTTTTTTTTTTGCAAAGATTGCTTAATAATATTTTGAGTTTGTTTACATTACCAGTCTGTTAAACTAATTTGTCATGTACTATAAGAAATAAACACAAAAAGGATTGTGGATTTTTCTCTTACTAATATTTTTAATTGAATGGGAACCGGAACCGGAACCGGAATCGTTTGGCGGAACCGGAATCGGAACCGGAACCGGAAAATTTCTCACGATTCCCAACCCTAGTGGAGAGTATAAATGTTTGGACCGATTTACTCAATGTTACTTACTCTGGTGGAACATAGTTCTCCAGAGAAGTTGTTTGCTCCAATTTGTTTTATTTTAGATTTTCTATTATTTGCCAACATTTATTATCCCACCCCAACTTATTTTCTCTTGTTTATTTAAATCCCTAGACATTGTTATACTTCAGTAAAATATCATTTTTGTTCTAAATAAATAAGCTTGCAATGCAACCCGTTCGTATGTATGCGCAATCCTCTTTATGTTACGGTCGGGAACGAGCTGGCCGTCACATATATTGGGTGGCTCATCTGCGATTCTTTGGTGTAGTAGTGAGTGACATTGATGTAGGAACTTCATGTCCTGTTAAGCAAACTGCCTATAGGGTTAATCCCATGAAGCAAGAATTGTTAAAGCAAGAAGTGAAATAGTATATTACCGGGTGCCTTTAACTATTCGGGCAAAATATTTTTTCCGCGTTTGTTATCCCTGATGCCTTCTTACACTAATACAGTTTTGCTATTTGAGGTTTGTAATGCCCCAAAGTCAATGTAATGTAACTGCTAATTGGACAATTTATGGGTGGAGAGTATAAGTGTTTGGACCGATTTATTCAATGTTACTTCCTCTGGTGGAACATAGTCAGTGCTTTAAGTGGCCCAAAAGAGGTGCTGGTACTCTATTATTTATTTATTTATTTACTTTTGCTGACTCAGCCTCCCCATGGCCGTGGGAACATATTTTATCATGGGGGTGCTGGGGGCGGGGCTTAATGGGCGTGGCTTGACAGAGTCGGCGCCAGAGCAGATCTACTGGAGGGGCATTGGGTCATCAGGGGGTTTGCACTGCCGGCCCGTTTGAGAAATATTTTGACGGAAAAAAAACCAAAAAAACAAACAAACCAGAAACACCTTTTACTACTATCATAATTAATAATTATTATTTGGGAATTTCTCCACCACTTTTTGCCAGGGTCGATATTGTCCCCAGCACTTTTAAACATCACGCGGCGTGGATGTACCAATACAAATAAATAAAACAAATCCGGTTAACTAGTCTAGCAGAACATTCATTTGTTAAATAAGAGGAGAAATAGCATGCTGAAATGTGTTATAAAATCAAGTGATCATAGTAGGCTACTCGTTGACTCAGTGCTGTGCTGATAGTGTTCTCTTGTGGCTCGCGCTGCCACAAGGAACATCTTCACACGGACACGAGCTTGATCAGTTGCGGAGAAATCTCTATTCGTATCGGTGAAACCACAAAGTAAAATGCATTCAAACATTTTGTCATGTCCCTGCTTGACAACAACTGATACACATAATCGGTTTTAATGAGGGGGGAAAAAAAACTATGCGAGTGTGGATAGAACTCAGAAACTCTTGCACGTTAGTCTAATGTTCTTCCACTTGACTTAACTACCATTACACCACATACAGGCGAATTTGGGGGAATGCAAGGTCGCCGCGTTTTGAGAATGAGGTTTCATTCGCGAGACGCGAGCGCAACAGTTGCGTGCGCGTTCACAGTGAAAAGCATTTGGAACAGTAGCAGAGGGTAATGGAAAAACTCGTTCTTTGTGAACAGCCCTTAATGCCAAAGAATGCTTTAATCAAGACATCTGTATTTCATTTTTTCACATGCATAAAATGAGTGTCAAATTAATTTTGAGATGCTGGACCTCAACCAGTGTCATGTCACTGACTCTATGCGAGATCGACTTTTGCCTTATGATAGGCAGCCTATATTAATTTCTATACAACTCTTCGACAACATATGGAAATGAAATAATCGTTAGAGTCGTTTTATAAAGGTAGAAGGTGTTCTTAAAAAACATGTTGAAAAACAAAGTTATTTAAAGTCACGTCATATTAAATTTCAATGTAGTGAAACAGCTGTCGCCAGGGGGTGCTGCAGCACCCTCAGCACCCCTACTTCCCACGGCCCTGCCCCTCCCCCCTTTTTATAGACGGTTTATACAGCAGTCAACAGACGACTTTATAAAAAAATAATTTAACAGTGGATTTGTTTGAGCTAGAAAGAGCTACTAAACATAAATAAAATGTGTAAAAGGGTATTTAAAAAAATACCCTTTGAAAGAGCTACTGTAAAAGAGCTACTGAACATAAATAAAATGTTCAAAAGGGTATTGAAAACATTTTGAACAAAATGTGCATAAAATAAATTATAAAACATAATAAAATAATAACCAGAAGTAGAACATAAACATGAGTCTTGCCATGGTTAATGACGACATTGCGTTGACAGCATGTTGACACATTGACACTTATTATCGGATGGACAGCTCGATTGGTCTAAAAAACCTTCACGTAAACACCTTAATCGATCCGATTGAGCTCTATCTGAATTAACTTTCATGGAAAGGGGTGGTTTATCTCCTTTTGTAATCCGATCCAGACAACATGTAAACACTTGATCGGATTGTTGAAAACCGAAACTGAAAGGACTGCGCATGTGCAATGACGTTAAATAAATGTAATGACGTAGGACGTGCAGAGCGAAATGATTTTTTCTGTTGAATAAAGAGTCATATTAATAAGTTTTCCGTCATTTTAAAATTCTCATTTTACTCACGCGTATGTTTACTCACTCCTTGTCTTGGATTCTCATCCACAGACATCTGGTTTTGGCCGGTGGGAGGAGCTTTTTTACTGCATGATCAGCACGGCAAAACAGTTAAAATGTTTTATTCCGATTGTGTCCACGTAGCTACTGACAGCGGCAAACGCATGCTCTTTTCACTTTTCACAGGTGAATCACAGGATTTATGGGTAATGTAGTCTCTGTTCTCGGTGGCACGAATCAGGAAGCGTGCATTTTGAAGAGCGCTCTGAAAAGCGGCAACACAGCCAAAGGATTAAAACAGATGTGCAAATGAGCGTACCGGTACACTGAAAGCATGTTCGGGGTGCACGGAGAGGTGGCGGTCCGCTTAAAGCACTGAACATAGTTCTCCAGAGAAGTCATTTGCTGCCATTTGTTTTATTTTAGTTTGTCAATTATTTACCAACATTCATTACCCCATTGAACTTATTTTCTCTTGTTTATTTAAATCCCTAGATATTGTGTTATATTTCTGTAACAGATCAATTTTGTTCTTGTTTTTTTATTATAGCTTGTCACATATGCCCCATTTGGGTGTGAGCCCCATTGTTGTGTGTGTCCCTTTAAATGTAAATGAGCTGCTTTTCCGCTCCTTCTTTCAGTAGAGGGCTGATCCATAACATGTGCTTTGGATACCACGGAACAACATAACAGCCGAATTTCTCTCAGGCAAAATATCAAAAAGAGCCAGAAAATATATGCTGCATGGAGATAGAGTACGTATCGTTTAACGTCATATAGTTATTTTATATAGTCTTTTAATGACATGCTGTGGCATTTGTGCTGTGTATAGTATTTCATTGAAGGTGAAAGGTTGTGCCAATAATAATGCCTATATTTTTATTCTACTCTGTACAGCATTCAAACTTTTTCGCAAAAATGAAATTCAACCATGGTGTCCTGTGGCTCGGATGTTCGTTGGTACATCCTGCAGCAACAGAACATTTATAATGTTTTTAGGCGCAGACATTGCAATACTAGCTGTTCTGAGAGACTGATGATGATATATGGGGATTATAAAAAAGGTATTGGGTGGATTTTTACCATTATAGGCTGGTTGTTTACACACACTGTGGACACACATCTGTGTTCAAACACATTATAAAAGTTCATTTTGCATAAAAAGGTCCCCTTTAAGTGGCCTTTAGATTAATTTATTTAAAAAATAATATAAAATTATATTGTCTGCAAGTACATTTAAAAATATATATTAATATTTGAAGTGTATCACAAGTTTCATGGTCATATTCAGTTTCATTGTCTTGTTTAGTTTGTAGTCATGGTTTTCTTTGTATATGTTTGCCTATGCTCTGGATCTTCATAAATTGTCATGGTTTCTTGTTAGTTACACACCTGTTCCTTGTCTCATTATTAATCTACCCCTTTGTATTTTAGCCCTCCATCTCTATTAAAAGTGTTGTAAAAGTAAAAGTGTTCTATTAAAAGTGTTGTTCATTCTGCGTCACACATCACTCCCTTGAAATCAACTATACACTAACTCCTGACAAGTGCACATTCAATACAATTAAGTGCACTTTTTCACTAGAGTATGTCAACTGCTGATGAAAAGGTCAACAAAATGTTTATAGATTATGCTGGAGACACATTATTATTATTACATGTAACCACATTGAGAGTTAAAGGGAAGCTCAGCACAAAAATTTTAAATGTGTATTCAAAATTGTTACTCAATATTTATGTTCTTTGCATTTAATTGTCTTTGTTCTTGCTTGTATAGTTCATAATACACCATTGGGAATAATTTCATATTATCACATAACATATGAGTTTAATTTTATGGGTGAGAGGTAATAAATTTCCAATCAAATTATTCAGATTGAGAATTTGTGTATTTGACACACAAGGAGACCGTGTATATATTTTTTTTATATGATTAGAAAATATGTCCTCATAAATGGAAAAATGTCCAGGGGGCAACTTGGATGTAACCCTCTAAGAAAAAGCAAGCTCATAAATATGAATTAAAAAAATACCATTACAAATGGTTTACAAAATTCATCCTCGACCTCCAGCCTCTACATTCAAAACATTAACGCATGAATCTCTGCACAAACACTTTGCATGTCTGGCTGACTAATAATTTTATCATGTACATTAATGCTTCAAGAGGAAACAGACTCTGTCAGGGCCTTTAATAAGGGCCTGGATCTGACTATTATTGTCAGTAAAAGGACAATTTGCTAAAAAAAAAAAAAAAAAAAAAAAAAAAAATTGTAATATGAGTGACATGCATTAATCATGTCTATTTTGTCTTTATTTCTTGCAAAATGTCCATTGTGTTTTTCTTGAGCATGAAGTCATTTGTATTCAGGTGGCGCTTCCCCCTTTCCGAATATATTGTATTATTAAACTTTCATGTTATACTTGAATATAATTGATATCAGTGATTCAAACAAAGAAGAATTTTAAGAGGATGAAAACTTATAAAAGCCTGCAACAGAGACCATTGATTCATGAATATAAGTAAAAGAACAATTTATGGAAAAGAATTACAAAAATGATCTGTTTAATGTGCAGTGTCAGTCTTTTTAGTTCCTACATTCCATTTACATTTTAATACACAGTATACAGATGCATGAAGTACTGCAAAGCAGGTGTAAGTCATTATACACAGATGAGCCAAAACATTATGACCACCTGCCTAAAATGCTGTTGGTCCTCTGCGTGCTGACCGCCGAGGCATGGACTCTACAAGACCCATGAAGGTGTCTTGTGGTTTCTGGCATCAGGGCGTTAACAGCAGGTCTTGGTGAACTCTTCATGATCCTCAACCCATTCCTAAACAATGTGTGCAGTTGTGGCAACCTCCACCACGGAACACCCTGAAGGAGTGTATCCCCCGTCTGCAACAATGTTTAGGTAGGTTTCACGTGTCAAGAAAAACCCTGGGTTTCCCAGGAAGACATTGCCCAGAGCACCACAGGCTTGACATTGTCTAACATCATGATCGCTCAGTAAATCCTGGTACCATCACTTACCCAGATAAATTGTGCACACAGACACAGCCGTCCACATAATGTAAAAGAAAATGGGACTCATCGGACCAGACTACCTTCTTCCACTGCTCTATTGTCCATTTCTGATACTCGCCTGCCTATAGGCGCTTTCGACAATGGATGGAGTCATCGAAGGCACTTGGATGCATCCAAGTGTGATGCACTGTGTTGTGACACATTACCATCATTAAAATTTTGTGTCTTGTTCCACAGTAGAAATTCTGTTGGCTCAGACCAGATATGATAGCCTTCTTTGCGCTTGTGTATCGATTAGCCTTGGGCGCCCAACACCCGGATGCCGGTTTGTTTGTCCTTCCTCGGACCACTGTTGGTAAATTCTCACCACTTCTGAACCGAATGTAGGCAACTCGGACCCAGTCACCATGCCATAACAATTTGGCCCATGTCAAATTCGCTCAAATATTTATTCTTCCATTCCTATATTTCTACTGCATCCAACATGTTGATTACGAGAAGTGATTGTTTGCTTACCATCTGCTCAGACCTTAACATGCGGCCTTGTTAAGAGATGATTAATGATATTCGCTTCAACTGTGAAGGTGAAGTTTACAGTCTGTTTACACAACAACGCTTTCAGCTAAAAAAGTAAAACTTGTTATGCGTTATGGCCGTTCATTTACCCGACAACCACGTTTTGGGGGCCTGAAAATGCAAACTTTTGAAAATGGGTTCAAGTTTTTGAAAACGCAAATCTCTGAACACGAGAATATCATGCATACATATTACTTGTTCAATCTATAGTGTTTCATCGCCATCCAATGGCCTGGCAGCAGAATACAACGGGTTTTTTTTAATCGTTTTTGTAGATCCTTTTGACAATCATGTCGTCTGTACAAAGAAAAAACTTCTCCGTTTTAAGCATGTCGTTGTCGTGTAAACGTACCCTTAGCTAATCAGTGCAGCCTATTTATTTAACCATTATCCACTCACCTAAAGGATGAGGGACACCTGTTTAATTTCTCATTAATGCAATTATCTAATCAACCAATCACATGGCAGTTGCTTCAAAGCATTTAGGGGTGTGGTCCTGGTCAAGACAATCTCCTGAACTCCAAACTGAATGTCAGAGTGGGAAAGAAAGGTGATTTAAGCAATTTTGAGCGTGGCATGGTTGTTGGTTCCAGACGGGCCGGTCTGAGTATTTCACAATCTGCTCAGTAAATGGGATTTTCACACACAACCATTTCTAGGGTTTACAAAGAATGGTGTGAAAAGGGAAAAATATCCAGTATGCAGCAGAGTATGTGAGCGGAGTGGAGCGGCGTAATTTTGAACGGAGCGCGGAGCAGATTTTTTAAAAGTCGGAGCGCCGTGGTTTTCACTCGCTCCAAGAGCGCTCCACTACTAAAAACTGCATTTTTAGTAAGGATTCAGACGTTAAACACATTACGCTAGCATGATACAGCTGGATGAGTCAAATCAGAAAAAAATGTGAAGGTCATGTTGACGATGGACATGAGTGTCTGCAGTAGGTTATATTATCAAGTTTAGGCTACTGAAAATGACCGGGCAACACGACCTCATGAAAGTGCGTAGCAATAGCACCAATTTTATTTCTCGTGCCATTTATAGGCTATGCCAAAACTTTTTGCGTGCAAATAAAACACACTTGTCACAATGAGGAGTCGTTGATCCAAATGCAAGTAAAACAGTTTATTGTAGACACAGCACAGAAGATACTCAAAAGAACACGTTTAGCAGGCGGGAGACGTGGAAGACAACACTCCGACTGGAAGATGTTCACACTCGACAGGAGATACTCAAAACGCCACGATTAGCAGGCGGGCGACCTGGAAGGAGTCCGACGGGGAATCTCCAGTGAAGGCTAGCTCAAAGGCAGGTGAATGGACTCAGGCGATCTCCCAAACGGCTGGATGCGTAGGAAACACAGACAAAAACTCCGCACGGAGACTAGGACACGGAACTGTGTGAGAGACACAAACAAGAGTGACGAACCGACACTAAGCACAGACAACTCCAGCGATATAAAGACAGCTAACAAGCCTAATGATTAGCTGCAGCTAAAGGCTGATAAGTGTCAGCTGGAGCTAACAACAAACAGGTGAACACACCCACAAACCCACGTCTACAAAACACACCAACAGAAACTCAGAACGAACACCCGGATTGATGCACCGTGACAACACTAAACCCCTTGGTTAGGATAATGAGTGTGAAGCGCGTTCTTGCCATTTAGTGCGTAGGCACGAGGGAAAATCGCAATGGAAGATGATTTCGATATATGAAGAGTTCAGATGCAAAAGCCTCTAAGTGCCATTTGAAATTTTCTTCTAGAATGATCATTTTTATCAAGCTTGTATATTTAAGTTCAGTGATTTCACTTAAATGGCAATGATAATTACCTATTAATTGTTATTTAAGTGAAATTACTGAACTTAAATATACAAGCTTGATAAAAATCATCATTAAAGAAGAAAATTTCAAATGGCATTTAGAGGCTTTTGCATCTGAACTCTTCATATCTAAATATGTTTAGTGAAAGGTAAAACTTCCGAAATCTCCGTGTAAACAATGCGTGACGCAGACGCGCGAGAAATCACTTCCGGCGTAACGTTGGAAACGGTTCAATTCGTTTCAGTTGAACATCAGATTTGGAAAGGTAAAAACTATATAAATACTGTTTGTTTTCTCACACAAACTGCTCGTTTTGTGTCTTAGGCCATCAGTGTGTACTTACATTCACGACTCATTAAATCATGTTTAATTTTGACTTCTCTGTGCATGCTCTTTGAGGTGGACCCCCTAAACCTGCATTATATGACTGACAGACAACATCGGTTTGACCAAAAAAATGTCAAAATTGAAAATACTGTGGAAACAAAGACACCTACATCCTGGATGCCCTTGAGGTAAGCTAAAACATATCAACAATTAATTTCAAAGTGAACTATCCCTTTAATTACTTTATTCGAAATTTCCTTGGGGAACGAAAACAGAGTGGTATTTCTGATATCAGTGAGCGAGGAGTGGAGCGGGAGTGGTAAACGGTGAATCTGGAGTGGAGTGATTATTAAATGCTTGGAGCATGGAGGGAAAATTGTTGCCACTCCACTCCACTCACATACTCTGGTATGCAGCAGTCCTGTGGGCGAAAATGCCTTGTTGATGCTAGAGTCAGAGGAGAATGGGCCGACTGATTCAAGCTGATAGAAGAGCAACTAATCTAAAATAACCACTCGTTACAACCGAGGTATGCAGCAAAGCATTTCTGAAGCCACAACACCCACAACCTTGAGGCATATGGGCTACAACAGCAGATGACCCCACCGGGTACCACTCATCTCCACTACAAATAGGAAAAAGAAGCTACAGTTTGCAAGAGCTCACCAAAATTGGACAGTTCAAGACTGGAAAAATGTTGCCTGGTCTGAGTGTCAATTTCTGTTGAGACATTCAGATGGTCAGAATTTGGCGTAAACAGAATGAGAACATGGATCCATCTTGCCTTGTTACCACTGTGCAGGCTGGTGGTGGTGGTGTAATATGTGGGGGATGTTTTCTTGCCACAGTTTAGGCCCCATAGTGCCAATTGGGCATCGTTTAAATGCCACGGCCTACCTGAGCATTGTTTCTGACCATGTCCATTCCTTTATGGCCACCATCTACCCATCCTCGGATGGCTACTTCCAGCAGGATAATGCACCGTGTCACAAAGCTTGAATCATTTCAAATTGGTTTCTTGAACATGACAATGAGTACTCTGTACTAAAATGGCCCCCACAGCCACCAGATCTCAACCCAATAGAGCATCTTATAGGGATGTGGTGGAATGGGAGCTTTGTGCCCTGGATGTGCATCCGACAAATCTCCATCAACTGCAAGATGCTATCCTATCAATATGGGCCAACATTTCTAAAGAATGCTTTTAGCACCTTGTTGAATCAATGCCACGTAGAATTAAGGCAGTTCTGAATGTGAAAGTGGATCAAACACAGTATTAGAATGGTGTTCCTAATAATCCTTTAGGTGAGTGTATGATATCAATGACTACTGGTTAACAAGAGCGTAAAACATGTTTCTATTTGCACAGAGACGCACGTTATAAGGTTTACTCTCCTTGAAGAACAAATATTTAGTTGTGTTATTTATAATGTGGGTGGTATAATGTGACATTGTCAACATACCTTTGCAGTTCCGTGATGCGGCCGTTTTGACTCTCCTAGCACCCATAATAATTATATAGTTTGCATATCTTATGTTAAATTGCAGCAAGTACAAACAAGGTTTGCATGGACTACATTTCGCACATTCAATCCGCACATGCGCCGCTCAACAGGAAGATTATCCAAAAGACTACCTGCATCCAGACCAGGCAGAATCGCTGTCAAACACTGCGTCCGCTGTCCTGCAGTCTGATGTCCTCACATCACTCTCTACAGGTCTAACAATACGAGGACGCAGCCCGAGCACAAGAACCATCTGCACCATCTCTCTATCGCTCTTTTTCTCTTTAGCCCAGTGGAATTCATTCACAGCTTGTCCTTTTAGAGTCAAATCAGATAATAGGATCTTTGTACGAGGGTCTGTGGTTAGATAGAGGGGTGCCCTGGACAGTTTACTCTTTAAATGAGAGTTCTCTCTCTCTCTCTCTCTCTCTCTCTCTCTTATGTGTGTGTGTGTGTGTGTGTGTGTCGTATGGGTCAATATCTAATTAGGGCTTAAGTGCTGAGAGTAATAGATCAGAAACAAACTAATCTGGGCATCTCTGCATGCCACTGGGTCACAAGGGCAAACACAAATTCACAAATGCCAGTGGCCAATATTATGTTCTTAACTAAAGTATAATGCATATAATAATTTGTATAACTCGAAACCACAAATAACATCTATTATGGTGAGATTGTACAACCCATGAAAAGTGTTTGTGTGTTGAATGAATTTAGCTAATTTATGTTAAAAAAAAACAGTAACATATTGAAATATTATTTCAATTTAAAATAACTATTTTCTATTTAAATATCATGTTTTCTATCATTACTGTATTTGTCAGTGTCAAATGATGTTTCAGGAATCATTCTAACATATGAATTTGCTGCTCAAGAAACATTTATTTTTATTATCAATGTTAAACAAATGTTTTTACTGTATTTTTGCTGAGCAATAAGATACTTTTTAAGATGTGTTCAGATGAAAACACGTTTCAATGTCAATGCATTGCTATCATAAAACTAACTTTTTCCGTGATTTATTCATCTAGATAAATGTACCTATTTTTCATTGTTAGACTACGTACGTTGTGTTAATTTATGGTACCAAGTGCATTAACTACATGTTAAAGAATTTAACTTTACTACAAAGTGCTTTTGAAAATGTAACGGTTGGTCTATTAAAATGTAAAAAAAAAAAAAAAAAAAAAAAAATGTGTGCACATTATCTTTGCATACATTAGAATTTCCTCTCCACACATTAAAAATAATGGTTTATTATTTTTTTTCCTCCAGTGATGCCTTTTAATATTTTTTTTGACTGTAACGAACATTTTATGTAATAGAAAGGTTCCATGGATGATAAAGGTTCTTTGTGGAACCATCAATGGCAATAAAGGAGTATATCAAAACTGCATATAGAACCTTAAAGGAGAACTCCAGTGCAAAATGAATAAAGTGCAGCATTACAGTAACGCTAAATAGTTTTTAGAGATAAAACTCTTTACATTCGATTATCATGAAAACAAATCTCAGAGAACGGTTGACTAGGTACCAAAGGTTCCGTTTTACACCGGAGTTCTCCTGTCAGGCACATCATACCTATTAGGGGCTTTTTATATCATTTTATGGATCATTTTATAGTTTTAATTCATTCATTTTATTTTAATTCATTTTTGAATGAAACAGATTTTATAACTCATGCTTCATAACAAGAAAAAATTTCGGCATAAAAGGGTTCTTTAAAATTGAGTCAAGAAACATAGGGTTCTACAGAATACAGTATGGATCCCCATTGAACCTTTTTTTCTCTAAAAGTGTGATCTT
>NW_024121499.1:6992751-7024218 GCF_016745375.1 Pimephales promelas | reverse complement strand
CCATATCAAGAGGTGGCGGGCGAGCTGCGACAACCGGCGCGAGCGCAGACCCCCTGGTGGTTGATGTACGCTACAGCCGTAGTGTTGTCTGAGCGGACAAGCACATGCTGGCCCTTGAGCAACGCTCTGAAGCGGTGCAGGGCGAGCCTACTGCAGCAGCTCGAGGCATTGATGTGCATGAGCGCTGGGCCCCCGTCCAGGAGCCGGCGCTGCATGCCCATTGCACATGGCACCCAACCCGTGGTAGATGCATCCGTGGAGACGATGAGATGCCTGGAAACTCGCTGAATAGGGACGCCCGTCCGTAAAAAGCTGAGGTTCGACCACGGGAAGAAGGTTCGCCGGCATGTCCGGAGTCACTGGGACTCGGAGCGAGCCGCGATGCCATGCCCACCTCGGGACTCGATCGCGAAGCCACAGCTGAAGTGGTCTCATATGAAGCAAAACGAGCGGCGTTGCCGGCCGCGGCGCGGATGCCATATATGCCCAGGAGCCTCTGAAAAAGTTTCAGTGGAACCGCACTCTTGCCCTCGAACTGACGAAGACAAGTCAGCAGTGAGTGCGCGCGCTCGTTCGTGAGCTGCGCGGACAGGGCGACCGAGTCTATCTCCACGCGAGAAAAGAGATCCTCTGCACGGGGCAAAGTTTGCTCTTCTCTCGGTTGACCCGAAGCCCAGACGGGCTAGGTGCCGGAGCACCAAGTCTCTGTGTTCGCAAAGCTGAGCTCGAGAGTGTGCTAGTATCAGCCAGTCGTCGAGATAATTCAGGATGCGAACCCCGTGTTCGCGAAGGGGAACAAGGGCTGCCTCGACGATCTTCGTGAAGACGCGAGGGGACAGAGCTAACCCGAATGGAGAACGGCGTACTGATATGCCTGGCCTCGAAGGCAAACCGAAGAAACGGTCTGTGTCGAGGTAAGATGGACACATGGAAGTACGCGTCCTTCAGGTCGATCGCTGCAAACCAATCCTGATACCGAACACATTCGAAATGCGTTTGCCGTGAGCATTTTGAACGGTAGTCGATGGAGAGAACGGTTCAAAATGCGCAGGTCCAGGATCGGTCGTAACCCACCGGTCTTCTTGGGGACAATGAAGTAGGGGCTGTAAAACCCGGACCTCACCTCGGCTGGAGGGACCGTCTCGATTGCACCCTTCGCAGCAGGGTCGCAATCTCCGCTCTCAGGACTGGGGCATTGCCACCGACTATCGTGGAGCGAACTCCCTGAAGCGGGGAGGAGACCGTGCGAACTGAATCGCGTAGCCGAATCTGATCGTTCTGATGACCCAGCGGGATACCCCGGGAAGCGCTAGCCAGGCTTCCAGGAAGTGAGCCAACGGGGTCATGTGAACCACAGACGTCCCCCCGGGGGGGCAGCGTGGCGGGTCGACTGGCACGCGTGCAGGAGTTACCCCGCTCGGATGCGTCGAAGCCCGCTCCCCGACAGAAGGGACCAGGGAAAGCGGAGCGTTCCACGGGGGTCTGTTCTGCCGGGGGTCTGGAGGAGAGAGGGGAAGGGATTGGTGTAGCCCGGGGACGACACACGCACCCTTCCGCGCCCTCCGAGACAGAGAGGAGTGAGTGGGCCGACACACTGGGGCATCGGGGCACTCACTCCAGTCTGTGAGCTCAGTGAGGATGTCAAGTCTTTCTCTTAACCAGTTCAGGGTGCTGCCCACCCGTGGGTGAGCAGCGGGGAGCTGAGAACAAAAGATTCTCCCCGGCCTCCACCGGGGGAAGGAGGGGCCTGCTACCGCCTCCTGGGAAAGACTCGAGATCGACACTGAGCCGCCGTGTCAGGATCTTCGCTTGGCCTGGCGTTTAGCGGGGCGAGCGGCCTGAGGGGGCTGTGACGCCGGCCTGCGGCCTCCTCGACGCCGGGCCCGGGTGAAGGCTGCTGCTGGGGCCGGGCGGGAGGGAGGGGAGCCGCAGGGGGCGTCCTCGGCGGCGAGCAGGGGGAGGCACCTGTGCCGACGACTGGGTGGAGGCAGCAGCTGGTCGTCGGGCAGGATGTGTTTGATGGCCTCCGTCTGCTTCTGGGCGGTGGAGAACTGTTGGGCGAAGTCCTCGACCGCACCGCCGAAAAGGCCAACCTGGGACAGCGGAGCGTCGAGCAGACGAGTCCGCTCAGCGCTCCGCGTATCCGACAGGTTGAGCCACAGATGACGCTCCTGAACCACGCTAGTGGCCATCACCTGACCAACGGCGCGAGCAGCCACTTTCGTTGCCCGGAGAGCAAGGTCAGTGGCGGACCGCAGTTCTTTGAATGCCGTCGGATCAGTCCCGCCCTCGTGCATGTCTCTGAGCAACTTCGCTTGGAAGACCTGCAAAGTGGTCATAGCATGCAGAGCGGAGGCCGCCTGTCCCGCCGCTCTGTAGGATCGCGCCGCCATAGCAGACGAGAACCCACAGGCTTTGGATGGGTGCTTAGGAGGACCACGGGTGGAAGCGCTCTGTGGACACAGCTGCATCGCAACAGAGCGCTCCACCGGGGGCATCCCAGTGTACCCACGGCGGCCCCGCCGTCGAGGGGGGGAAAGGCGGGGAGAGATCGCGCTCTCGAGTGGACAAAGGAGCCCCCAAGAGCGCGATAACTCCGCATGCAGCTCGGGGAAAAAAGGAATTGGAGTCGGCCGTGGCTTTGCAGCGGCAGCCTTGTCCAAAAACCAATTATCCATCCGTGAGAGGTCGGGGCAGGATGGAGGTTTCCATTCTAGCCCGATACCGTCATCTCGGGATCTGACGCGGACAACGCTGGGAATCCCGAAGGAGGCAACGCAGCCGGATCTTCCTCTCCCGAGGAATCAAGCCCGCCTAGTGATGCTGTGATAGACATCGCATCATCATCTGGGGCGCTGCTCGAAGCAGCCGGTGCCGCCGAAGAGACAACCGACCGAGTCGAACTAGCGCCCGCTGGCTCACGCACTGAGGCGGGAGGTGTGGCCCGAGGAATCGTCGGGGCTTTATCCCACACCGTCACCGTTAGATCGCCCGGTCCCCGGGTCGACGGGCCCCCTTTCGTGAAGGAAGCCGATCGAGTAGGGGGGACCGGGGCTCTCACTCTAGTGAGATCATTGAGCCGCGACCTCAGTGTGGAGATGGTCATGGTCCCACAGAAGGAACATGAGTCATCCACGAACGCCGCTGCTGCATGCTGAATGCCCAAGCAAACAAAGCAGCGTTCGTGACCATCAGATGACGATAGAAATCTACCACATCCAGAAGGGCATCTTTAAAAAGACGTGCCGCGTGCAGCTCTTTTACAGAGAGGAGAGAAATTCACTCTTTCAGCGCTGAGGCTACCAGGGAGAAGCGCAAAGTCTGGCAAACCACTGCACAGATCGCAGGCAATGCAGAATCTCGCTGGGTACCGCCGTCACACCAACACTGAAGAGGACGCTCGTCTCGAAGAGTCTTGAATCAGCTTTGAGGAGTGAAGAGGTTCTCTTGGCTCCGAAGCGAAAACATACTGCGGTTGCGTTCACTTCCTCCTTTTATACTCACGGAGTAGGGCGGAGTACGCTATGCAAATTTCCGCAGCCCCAAGGCATTGCATGCCATTGGCTCGTGTTTAAATACTCGAAGAGGATTGGCTTTCTATGCGAAATCCCCCAATCTCCGTCACTTCTGACGTAACTCGAAGTGACTACGAAAGGGAACCTGCAGTTTCTCTCACAGGTAAAAACTAACAAATAAAAACAAAACCTGCAGTTTCTCTCACAGGTAAAAACTTAACAAATAAAAAGACAACCTGCAGTTTCTCTCACAGGTAAAAACTAACAAATAAAAACAAAACCTGCAGTTTCTCTCACAGGTAAAAACTTAACAAATAAAAACAAAACCTGCAGTTTCTCTCACAGGTAAAAACTTAACAAATAAAAACAAAACCTGCAGTTTCTCTCATGGGTAAAAACTAACAAATAAAAACAAAACCTGCAGTTTCTCTCACAGGTAAAAACTAACAAATAAAAACAAAACCTGCAGTTTCTCTCACAGGTAAAAACTAACCAATAAAAACAAAACCTGCAGTTTCTCTCACAGGTAAAAACTTAACAAATAAAAACAAAACCTGCAGTTTCTCTCACAGGTAAAAACTTAACAAATAAAAACAAAACCTGCAGTTTCTCTCACAGGTAAAAACTATCAAATAAAAACACAACCTGCAGTTTCTCTCACAGGTAAAAACTATCAAATAAAAACAAAACCTGCAGTTTCTCTCACAGGTAAAAACTATCAAATAAAAACAAAACCTGCAGTTTCTCTCACAGGTAAAAACTAACAAATAAAAACAAAACCTGCAGTTTCTCTCACAGGTAAAAACTAACAAATAAAAACAAAACCTGCAGTTTCTCTCACAGGTAAAAACTTAACAAATAAAAACAAAACCTGCAGTTTCTCTCACAGGTAAAAACTAACAAATAAAAACACAACCTGCAGTTTCTCTCACAGGTAAAAACTAACAAATAAAAACACAACCTGCAGTTTTTTCTCACAGGTAAAAACTAACAAATAAAAACAAAACCTGCAGTTTCTCTCACAGGTAAAAACTTTACAAATAAAAACAAAACCTGCAGTTTCTCTCACAGGTAAAAACTTAACAAATAAAAACAAAACCTGCAGTTTCTCTCACGGGTAAAAACTAACAAATAAAACAAAACCTGCAGTTTCTCTCAGGTAAAAACTAACAAATAAAAACAAAACCTGCAGTTTCTCTCACAGGTAAAAACTTAACAAATAAAAACAAAACCTGCAGTTTCTCTCACAGGTAAAAACTTAACAAATAAAAACAAAACCTGCAGTTTCTCTCACAGGTAAAAACTAACAAATAAAAACAAAACCTGCAGTTTCTCTCACAGGTAAAAACTAACAAATAAAAACAAAACCTGCAGTTTCTCTCACAGGTAAAAACTTAACAAATAAAAACAAAACCTGCAGTTTCTCTCACAGGTAAAAACTAACAAATAAAACAAAACCTGCAGTTTCTCTCACAGGTAAAAACTAACAAATAAAAACACAACCTGCAGTTTCTCTCACAGGTAAAAACTAACAAATAAAAACACAACCTGCAGTTTCTCTCACAGGTAAAAACGATCAAATAAAAACAAAACCTGCAGTTTCTCTCACAGGTAAAAACTAACAAATAAAAACACAACCTGCAGTTTCTCTCACAGGTAAAAACTAACAAATAAAAACACAACCTGCAGTTTCTCTCACAGGTAAAAACTAACAAATAAAAACACAACCTGCAGTTTCTCTCACAGGTAAAAACTAACAAATAAAAACACAACCTGCAGTTTCTCTCACAGGTAAAAACTAACAAATAAAAACACAACCTGCAGTTTTTTCTCACAGGTAAAAACTAACAAATAAAAACAAAACCTGCAGTTTCTCTCACAGGTAAAAACTTTACAAATAAAAACAAAACCTGCAGTTTCTCTCACAGGTAAAAACTTAACAAATAAAAACAAAACCTGCAGTTTCTCTCACGGGTAAAAACTAACAAATAAAAACAAAACCTGCAGTTTCTCTCAGGTAAAAACTAACAAATAAAAACAAAACCTGCAGTTTCTCTCACAGGTAAAAACTTAACAAATAAAAACAAAACCTGCAGTTTCTCTCACAGGTAAAAACTTAACAAATAAAAACAAAACCTGCAGTTTCTCTCACAGGTAAAAACTAACAAATAAAAACAAAACCTGCAGTTTCTCTCACAGGTAAAAACTAACAAATAAAAACAAAACCTGCAGTTTCTCTCACAGGTAAAAACTTAACAAATAAAAACAAAACCTGCAGTTTCTCTCACAGGTAAAAACTAACAAATAAAAACACAACCTGCAGTTTCTCTCACAGGTAAAAACTAACAAATAAAAACACAACCTGCAGTTTCTCTCACAGGTAAAAACGATCAAATAAAAACAAAACCTGCAGTTTCTCTCACAGGTAAAAACTAACAAATAAAAACACAACCTGCAGTTTCTCTCACAGGTAAAAACTAACAAATAAAAACACAACCTGCAGTTTCTCTCACAGGTAAAAACTATCAAATAAAAACAAAACCTTTCATTTAATCTTACGCATGCGCTTCTTCTTCATTTGACCCAAGATCTCGACTTCTCCTTTCCACTTATTTTTGCCTTACTAAATTTAGTCTTTTTAGGTTCGTTTTTCGGCGGGGTTCAATTCATTTAACATGTATTTAAATATCAAACAATAAATACCAACCAAAGTGACCGCTCTGTCAGGGACCACACGAAACAAATTAAGCAAAAGCTGCTTACCTTGTTTTTGGTCGACCTTTTATTTCGTGGGGTCACCGGCAGGGGTCGTTCACCACATCTGCTCCCCTCTCGAAGCTCCTGGCTGGCGCTCGCCAATTATGTTGTGGCAGATTTTCAGTCTCAATTCAAATCATCAAAGTCTGGTTCAGGTCTTGAAGAAATTGCTCAGAGTCGAGGTCCTGGGTCTCAGAAAAGCAACTTTATTGAGCAGTTCAACAAAGTGAGATGTCGGCCAGGCATCTGATCTTACAATGGTCTGCACTCATTTCTTATACCTTGTGGTAGCCAATTAGCACTTAAATCGTTATCTTTTCTCTCTTTGCTCCTCCTTATTACTCCTCCCAGATTACAAACACCTGCATCATTATTTTATTTTTAATTGGGGCAAACTTCTTTGCGCATGCGTATCTCCTTCCAGATTAAAAACTCCTGCATCATTATTTTATTTTTAATTGGGGCAACCTTCTGGCGCATGCGTATCTTTTTAAAATGGCTTTATACATGATTTTCAGGTACTTTTCCATGCCCTTTCACCGAGTTTCTTCTCCTGTCCTTACTTGACTTGCCTTTGCTCAGCATTACCTCATTCAGACACATGCACACTTCTCTCACATGTACATAGGACAAGCAGAATTCTCCAACAATAGGAAGCTTTTTAGCAAATTGGAGTACATTTTCATTTCAACGATTTCTGAAAATATGTGCCTGTCCACAGATCAAATGCTCTAATATCATGTATTATTATGCGTCTAACAGAAGCACATGTTGAAGGAGGGAAAAGGACGAATGTTACAGGCCATCAGTCTCAGACAAAGCCCCAACAGCAGTCCCGTACGCGAGGAGCGCTCTCCGTCCCCCACCTTTCGTCTTCCCTTCTTCACCACTTCGCCATTCTTCTCTCCTCCTCATCATCACAGCGACGATGAGGACGACTAGAAATCATGCTCACGATCTGCTGTTGGTGTTTTCCCACTTTGTGTTTTATATGCTTTCTTAAAGCCACTGTGAATAGCCAAGAATATAAATGAAGGATGGACTAGCTTAAGATTTATTTGAATGTGGAAAATGTACTGAACCAGCGTTTACAAAATGCACAATAGTGACCGAATTATTCCACCCATACTTTCTAAAGGTTTTGATCCCACTTCTCCCTCTCGCTTCAGAGAGATTTGCCACACATCACTAAACTTCAACAAGGCTTCATATTGGCCTATTCCTCGCATACATTTCGTATTCAGCCTGGACCTTGAATAATTATGCATTTTTAGTGTGTCTCGTTTTTGGTTTGCTTGCACATAATCTCATTTGTTGTGCGTATAACCCACCCTCACCTGCCTTTATTGTCTAGATCTATTCATACTTGAACAGGGGCCAAATGTGAGGGTGGGATCCCAGGATCTGTCATCTCTGAATAGTTACTGTGTTTAGTCTTGGTTTGTAACTCGAATTGCAAGTCTGCTTTTCTTTTTCACTCATAGTTTTGGAACGTTAATTTGTCTTTCTGACTTTTCTTGTTTCTAAGTTCACTAGTTGTTTCTCCTCATATGAACTCGCTTTCAGACTATAATGTGAAGTAATAATTTTGGTGCCTGGCAGTGACGGAGTCTGGCTCCTCTATTTAAACCATGGGCTATTCTGTGGCACGGGTCCCAGCCTTTTTGGAAAGGATTTGCCTTCTGAATGTTTACATTACCCAAGCTCAGTGAGGAACAGTGTTAACACAAAAGACTACGAGGACCTGTTTGTTTACATGTTTGCATAGGACGGGAAGAAGTCTGTAGAATTACGTGTTTGCCAGCAGGCAAAAAAGATGACTTTGGTGTAAAGACTTGATTCATTTTAGATGATCATTGGGAATCAAAAGATCTCTGTGAACAATGCCAGTGAATGACTAAACCATATTAAAAGAATAATACATTTGTCTTGTGTCGTGTTACTCATTCACAGGAACCAAAAGACACACTATGAACCTTTAATGTCCAATAATATAAGATACAAAAGATGATTAAAAACAACTAACATTATGAATAGTTAAATAGAAATAACAGCAGATACAGCCAACATCGGTTACAGATGCTTATAATAATTTCTGCTTTCCAAATTCTATAACTAGTTCTAGCATCTGCATCACTTCAGTTGCCCTGTGTGTACAGTAGCAATCACGCAGCAAGGCCATATTTCCTACCGTAGATGACATGCCCATCTGAAATCTTTTATTTCATGTCTTGGGGGGAAGACAATAATGAGTCCATGACATAGAAGAAAAGGTTAATAAGCTGCTATTCTCATATCTGCCAGTCACAGATCCACGTCTGTCTTGAAGGGCTTCGATTCATCACGAGGGCCGCAACACAACTTCATTTCGTTTAAATTAAATAAACTATAACAACAATAATAAAATAATCACAGATAAAAGGCTAAAGGCCCATTCACACCAAGAATAATAACTATATTGGCCATCATTCTGTTTATTATAAGTGCTCTGCAGTTTTGTCATCTGCCGTTTTAAATGCTCGAGCTCTTTGAGATCAGGTGGATTCTGATTGGCTGTCAAAGATCAGCTGGGGGGAAAAAACTTTCTGATATTATTCTAATAATAATGTTCCTGCGTACAAAGTTCGAAATTATTTTATTATATCTCACGTAGGGCGATATATAGTATAGCAAATCTCATCTGCTTGATTGCTTGCATCGTTTATCATTGGATCATAATGCAAACGATTCATTTGATCATAATGCAAATGTTTCATTTGATTATAATGCAAATGTTTCATTTGATCATAAAACAAACATTATGGAACGTTACTTTTGAATGTTCTTGTAACATTCTGAAACAAGTCCAATCATTTAAAAAATGTTGGGTGAATATCCAACTAACACTTTTTTGGAAGAAAAAAAAAAACAGTCCATGAATGATGCATGAACGTTTCTGTGCTAACGTTTTTTTGATATCATTATCAAAGACGAGATCACTGAACGGGAACATTAACATTACTAGAATCATGTTTGTTCATATCTTTAGCCACATTACCCAAAGTTCTGAGAACATTCCCTGTTAGCTGAGAATTTGCTGAATAAGAACGAAGATTGAAGATATTGACATATTATTAACATTATAATTATTAAAACCTTCATAATGTTATAGTCCTTGGTGTGAACAGCCCTTAAAAGCGCAAAAAAATCAGGCACTTCACATGCACCGGCGCACCGCTGATCTTTTTTCACTGTAGAGAATGAAATTGTACCTTTTCAAACAAATTTGAGAATATTTGGGATTTTGTTTATAATGTTTAAATTCGGATTTGCACCTTCAGAGATTTTAAGCATCTATGAAACTATTTATTATACCTCAGAAGTGGCATTTACGTTAATAAAAAAAAGCGAGCACCTTTGTCATCGCTGCAGCAGACGCACAGCAGGAAATCCAGTTGGTGTTCCTTACAAATATCGTCTTGGACAACACAGGACCTCAGAGTTACGAAGGTCAGGAGCCACTGCTTTTGCAGATCGTCCATTGCGACTCTGACCTCCAAACAGAGGTGTGTGCGCTGCTGAGTGGTCTTGAGCCCTGGAGGTAGAGCAAGTGGTCAGTACGTCCAGCGTCAGTCACTCCATCAGCTGTTGTTGGAGGACAGCTCTGGCTTCAGCCGGATGGCCCAGGAGTTGGCAGAGACGACGTTACCGCGCCGATGGATGCGGCAGGTGTACGTGCCTTCATTGAACTCATTGGCCAAGAGCCGCAGGTCCCGATCTTTAATTGCAATGTAGCCAGGAATGGATGTCAGCAACTGCTCTCCGTCTTTATACCAACTGCCGAAAGACGAAACAAAGAAGCCGACGACTGAAACTAAGCTTCTATAACTTGGAACTTCAGTTGCATCAAACATAAGACTGCATTTGAACAGTGAATGTTCATCTTGAAATATTTCACAAATATTATTATTTTACAGCAAAACAATATATATTAAACAATATATATTCCTTAAAGAATGTGTAAATACTTTTTAGTATTATTGTTGGTGTTTAAACAGCACTTCTTCTTTAAAAAAAGGGGAAGAGACTGAAAGAAACTCTGGGTTTACTGAAGAAAACCTGCTCCTGACCAGGTTAGGTTCACAGAGTAAGTTACCTACCATGGTAGCACTGACTCTGAGTATAAGATACCTCTCTTTCAGAAACGGGCTTGACTTACTCTGCTTTCTCAGGTTTAACTTACCTCCCTTTCTGAAACGGAAAACCCAGAGTTTCCTTCATTTCAGGGTTAACATACTCAGAGTTTTCACTTAATCTCCTTTCTGAAACATGCCCCAGGATTTAGCATTAAGCTTTATATCAGTAGAAAATTTCTCAGTGTAGAATGCTTCAATTTCAAAAATAATTTCACATTTCTACTATATAAATGACCAATATTAAATACACATTCATCTTCCCAGAGGTGAAGTATCCCTTTAAGACCTGACGTATGAATCTATTATATTTTTTTATACTGTTCTTTCTCAACTGTTTACATTCACTTAAAACATAACTGACTGCGTTTCCGTGATTACGTGCTAAGACGGCATTTTGACATTTGACTGTTTAAGCACAATAAGCGAAAACAACTCAATTTAGTACTGAGACGCAGCTATGCACGTACTTTGGGTGTGAGCACAAAATCTGTGGGAATGAGTAAAATGATCAGTAATACATGCAATCCCATGGCAAAATTCAAACCTGGCAACACCAACGATATTCTTCCAGAGCAAATGAAACGATTGAGTGAGCGGAGGCGGGTTTGTGTGTCATAAGTTGTTGGAGAGATGAGAGAGAGAGAGAGAGCAGCTGGTATTGTGTGTCTATTCTGCAGGAAATTAGTATTGGAAGCATTACAGATACATATCAATATCCCTACATTGCACTTAGTTTATTATTCCAGATGTCTTTTTAAAATACTACAATTGAAAAATATTTGGCCGCCAAAGTGGCTAGAAGGACTGACTGCGTTAAACTCCTCTGCTGAGATGATGCAGTGGGCTTTATAGGGTTAAGGATACTCTACCTGACTTTGGGAGGCACTCTGGTATTTTTTGTCCCACACCGGAAGCCCACAACTTTTCCACGAGGCACAATTTTGATCTTCACATTTTCAGGAGGAGGGGTCGGGGTAGACACTGCATCCAGAGGCTCTGAGGAGCAAACAAACACTTCCTATTATTCACTACCATCTATTTTATAATGGTTTATCTAAAGAAGCTGACAATCTGTCCACCTGCATGAAGAAGAATATCGTGTGTCAGTGAAAGGCTATAGATGGGAAGTTAGTGCTGCTGGAGATGTTTTGAGTTTCTCACCGAAGCACAGGTCGCACCGCTGTGGGCAGTTTTTCTTCATAAAGCTCCGTCTCCTCTCACAGAAACCCAAGCGGGCCCAAGGATCACACACACGCTTCTTGTCCAAACATCCTGAGGCAGATGATAGAAACAAGCTTCAGCTTTAAGAGATATGAGCATTATGGACAAAGCATTATCTCTATTATAAATTGCAGTCTGACTAGAAGTTGTGTTCCTTCGAGCCTCAAGCGTGCTTCTTCATTGTATAGCTTCTTCTTAAAAAGCCCGACTTAGATCCAAATAATGTTTCGGACAATATCTAAGCTACCATTTTTATCTAAAATATTAGAAAAGATAGTTTTTAATCAACTTCATTTTTAACATTGATCCATTTCAATCTAGTTTTAGATCAGGTCATAGCACAGAGCACAGCTAATGACATTTTATTGAAAACTGACTCTGGTAGTTTTGCTGGATCTTACCGCAGCATTTGACACAATTTACCCTACCTCACATCCTTATTGAACGTCTAAGGCACTATGGCAAGCATACTATGTGATTAATATAGTTTAACTTAAAGGAATAGTTCACTTTGAAATTAATTTTTGATATGTTTTAGCTTACCTCAAGGGCATCCAAGATGTAGGTGTCTTTGTTTCCACAGTATTTAATTTATTTTTTTTATTTATAGCTCAAACCGTTCTTGTCTGTCAGTCATATAATGGAGGTCTATGGTCACCACCTCAAAGAGCATGCACAGAGAAGTCCAAATTACACATGATTTAATGACTCGTAAATGTAAGTACACATTGATGGCCTAAGACACCAAACGAGTGGTTTGTGTGAGAAAACGAACCGTATTTATATCGTTTTTACCTCTTGTAACCACAGCCACGTCCAAGTGATCTGAGGGCGCGGGCGCTTCAGTCTGCGCAAGCGCTGGAAAGCCCCAGAACTGATCTCTTGCGCGTGTACGTCACTCCTTGTTTACACAGAGATTTCAGAAGTGTTACCCTTCACTGTGAAGATCTAAGCATATTTAGATATACATGAAATGGAAGACGATTTCGATATATCAACAGACAACGTTGATTTTTTTTTCGCAACCCCACAAGAGATCACTTCCGGCACTTTCTGGCACTTGCGCAGAACGAAGCGCCCGCGCCCTCAGATCACTTGGACGTGGCTGTGGTTACAAGAGGTAAAAACGATATAAATACTCTTCGTTTTCTCACACAAACCGCTTGTTTCGTGTCTTAGGCCATTCTCTGCGCATGCTCTTTGAGGTGGTGACCATATACCTCCATTATATGACTGACAGACAAGAACGGTTTGACCTAAAAACATCAAAATTGAAAATACTGTGAAAACAAAGACACCTACATCTTGGATGCCCTTGAGGTAAGCTAAAACATACCAAAAAATAATTTCAAAGTGGACTATCCCTTTAAGTCATGTGACTTCTACTACACAAGTAGGTATATATTTGCCATTGTCACGTCCTGTTTTTACAACTGAAGATGGTGTTTGGATAAACATCGAGACGTCTTGCTAACTTGTTTTTATGTAGTCCAGTGACTTTTAATAAATAATTAGTTTGAACATTTTATTACCTGGATGTTTTAGACATCATGAATCTACATTGGCAGAACTTTTTCTGTTAAAATTGAAAAGTTTGTGTCATCTATAGCTTCTACTTCCTGTGGGGTCTCTCAATGTTCTATTTTGGGACCAGTGTAATTTTCATTATGTTTGCTTCCTCTTAGTTCTGTTTTTAAGAAATATGGTATTTCGTATCATTTTTATGTTGCTGACACCCAGATGTATTTGCCTATAAAGTCTGGAGATGATGCATCCATTACATCACTTTTTGAATGTCTAAAAGATGTAAAATGTGGATGAATAACATCTTTCTCGAGTTAAATAAGAAAAATGATTTTATTGAGACAGAAATGATTATATATGGCCCTAGTAGGATATAGCAACGAGTCTGTCCTCTGTCGTCCAATCTGCAAACTTGTGTCAAGAATCTAGGATTTATTTTTGACACAGAGTTAAAGTTTGACAGACAAATCAATTTAGCTGTGAAGAATAGTTTCTTTCAACTGTGAAATATTGCTAACATTAAATCTGTCGTATCTTTCAGTGATCTGTAGAAAGTAATAATGCTTTTAGTTCTTCTTTCTCTTGATTAATGCAATGCTTTGTACCTAGGTCTAACTCAGTCCTCACTGTCACGATTTCAGCATCTCCACCAATCAACAACCAATGCATAGAACCAAGTCTACTTCCGTTTAATCACAACTTTAAACACCTACATTTTCCTTACCATAAAGGCGCCGGATGCCCCAGATATCATCTTGAGCGATGTTACGCTGACCTGTGTACGTTGCATTGGGGTGCATCAATGCATTAGGGTCCTGTGAATGCCAGAGACCTAAAGCGTGACCGATTTCATGAGCAGCTACCTGAACCAGGTCATTCAGCCACACACCTGTGCAGAGACAACACACGATAAAATCAAAGAGTAAAGGACAAGAAGAATGGATGTTGATATGCGTTTCTCTTCAATTTCCTCAGTTTTGAACACGACTAACGTTCTACTAACTATATGTAACTTGCCAACTAACCCTAACCTATCAGTCTACTAATGCTCTAATAAGAGTTAGTTGACATGTAGCTGACAAGTTACTTATAGTAGACGGTCTAAAGTGTAAGCCAAAAATCACCTAGTGCTTTCCATTTCCGTAATCTTTAACTTTGAACTGCTAGCCTGGATGCCAGCCGAACTTAGCCCCGCCCACAACATTTGAGGTCGGGAAGTTCGGTCTGGACTTAATCTGTTGTGAAGCAAGTATGCCCGAACCAAAGCTGTTCGGACCAATCAAATTGTTAGGGCGGGCTTTATACGATGATGGACAGATGATCAACCGTAACATAATCATCTACGTCACCAATCATAAATTTGTTTACAACAAAGCATGGCTGCCACAGGAGAATTGAGATGTGTAGATTCAACCATCGCGTCTGTTATAGAAAATAGACAGCACATTCATTTTAAAAGAGGAGCAAAGGACCGCGATTAAGGCATTTGTCGATCCAATTGGCATTCAGAGGCAATCCAGAGGCATTTTCTTTCCTGGTTCGGTTGAAACACGCCCCATAATCACAGTATCAGACTCACATTCTGACAAGAATCTGAGTATGACAACGTCAGACTAACTTTTTGAACTAAAAATCTACTAGAGCAGGCCGATATTATCGGCCGATATTAGGCATTTTCCAAACTATCGGTATCGGTGAAGCGTGTTCATGGCGAGTTGGTCACGAGACATACATTGCTTGAATAACAATTAAAAGAACATCCCCATCAGTTCTCTTAAGTCAAATAAGCATGACAAAATTTGTGACTATCATGTCCAGTTTTGCTGCTGTTCAATAAGCCGAGAGTGAAGCGGAATTAGCTAGTGATAATTACGTTACGTTGTTACAGTGTAGTTGACTGACTGTCCTTTTAACTTTTGACAATGTGACTGAAGTATTTCTTTAATAGCGTGTGACAGTTATAGCAATGAGACGTATCATCTCTTCTTGGCCTGTTATATTGAAAATGTATGTTTTACAATTTGCAGTATGACGTTATTCATTGCTAAATTATGGCTCATCATAGACTAGCTAACCACAAAGCTAGCTAATGCCACTATCATCAGTCTGTTCTGTTGTGACAATAAAAGAAACAAGTTTATTTTTAAAATGCATTATTATATTATTTTAGTTAAAACTCATAAATAACTACAAATAACTAATGTTAGGGAAATCTGTTAATGTTTTGTTGCGCGTTTCTGAAATCTGAAATTCTGATATCGGCCGATATATCGGAAAATCGGATCTTAAAACCAACAAATATTTGTATCGGTCGGGCTCTAAAATGTACAGAATTCAGATTTAGGACAATTCAAGGCCAATGCTGAGTCACTGGAGGTAAGTTACACCAGCAACACTTCTGCATATTAACACTTTCTTTTTAATTGTCATTATAGCGCCACCCATCTGTCAAAAGTTCTAAGTTATACAAATGTATAATCATTGAGAAGAGTATTATCTGTATTCTGACCAGCACGTTCATAAATAAATGTATTAGATCAGCACCTTGTTTCCAGCTGAATCGGGACTTTCCCAGAATCCAGAATTCATGGTTGTCAAAGTGGATTTCTCCACGTGGAGGAAGGAAGGCGTGGGCCAGCTCACCGTTCAGACCGTCAAAACACGGGTGCAATGGAGACCGCCAACAATCGGTGTGATTGTACGTGTAGAACCCTGTCTCGAAAAAAGGAGAGTTTCATGCATTAAAAAACTGCATATAAGAGTCTGTCAGCCTGCCAAAGTGCACATGCCTGATGTTTGGGCTCTTTTCCTGCAGATTTATTTACCTATAGTGATGTCAGCACTTTTGTTGGGGTTGGTGATTTCAGTGAAAGCCAGAGGAGAAACATCACTCCATTTCGTGAAGGCGATGCTGATAGCTTTGCGGGTGTCATCTTTATTCAGTGTGTTGGGGAACTTTGTGATCCTTTAAGAGGGAGAAACGCAAATTACTTTCAGCCAAAAATGCATTTCATGTTTTTTGAAAGAGTCTTTGTGTCTGGCATCAATCAGAAATCACATTTACAAAAGCCGAACACTCCTGAATCCAATCTGCAGGTCCTAAAATATCCATCATCATCATCTGAACCCCAGATTACTTCTTTTGTCCACTTCCTGCATCTGTCTTTTCATACTTTAAGCATTCGCCAATCATGGCCATTAATAGAAAGGCTTTCCTTCAGAAAGTCAATTATAAAGTATATTAAAATAATATCTGTATTGATTTTCCGGGTGGTCTCCTGTGTCTCTCTCACTTGTAAGTGACGTTAAAATGCTCCCACTTGTATCCCAGCGGGTTGATGGCATAGCGCTTGGATCGGGCCGGACCTCGATGAGACCTCGTGTCCGCAGGTGCTGGTACCTGCACACATGGTTTATGCAAATGAATACTGGCCACCTGAGAGGAAGATAGAAAAAGGGAAGCTTATATGTTGTGTGTTTTATTTTAAACATTGCTAACATACTGTGTTTGTTGTGTGACCTCATTTAGCAAACCACCAAGTCAAATGTGTAGCACAAATGATGATTCTGATCATATTTTAGAGGTGATTCTGGAGATCCACCTTCCTGCAGAATTAAAGGAGTAGTTAACTTTTAAAAAAAACTTTTGCTGATAATTTAAAAAAAAAAGATTTGTTCATTTTGATGAACGAGTTCGAAAAAAAAAGACTTGATAAGACCCTTATTCATCGTCTGGAATCGTTAGCACTGAAACTGTCTTTTGGACCTTGAACCGTTTGGTTCCCATTGAAGTCCATTATATGGAGAAAATCCTGGACTGTTTTCATCAAAAGCCTTAATTTCTTTTCGACTGAAGAAAGAAATATGGACATCTTGGATGACATGGGGGTGAGTAAATTATCAGCAAAAGTTTTTTAAAAGTGAACTACTCCTTTAAGCTCCTATGTATCCGGCTTAAACTTCAGGAGAGATGGTGACTTCATGGGAAGTCATGTTTACGACGTCAGGTATCTCACTTTAATCAGAGCAAGATGGCGGTGTACCTTCTCTTAATTATTTCCAAAACAAGTACTCTTTTAAAAGTTTGCTAAAGTGTACTTATTAGGGATAATCTAATCTCAGATATGTGAACTTTTGGAGAGCAAATAAACTAAATCAGGAGAGCAAATGACAGCTGCCACCTCATTCTGCTCAGATGTTCAGCTGTTTGGTTTCTCTTCTACCTGCTCATCGTATCAGTGGCTGCAGTCAGAAGCTCTGTGCAGCCGAAGGTTTGGAATATCTGTCACCCATATGTGAACGCTCCCCTTCCCCCATGACCTTCAACACTGTTCCTCTCTCTCTTCCTCCTCCTTTTGATCTTTGCAAAGATTTTACAACTCTCTTCAGAAAGAAATGCACATCGTGAATGCACGTTTCAGTGCGTTTCAGATTTTAGGTCGAACACATTGTAGAAAAATTAATTTTGTTTTTCAAAGTTGTGGGTAAAACATTATTGGAGTATGCAAATACTATTAGAACAGGAAAATAGGCGGTCACACTTTAGATTTGGGTCCAATTCTCACTTTTAACTAATTATTAACTACAACTTTTGCCTTAATAAACTCCTAGTGATGACTTATTAATAGTTAGTAAGGCAGTTGTTAAGTCTAGTATTGACGGATGTAGAATATGGTTATAACAAGAAATTAATGTGCTTTATAAGTACTGATAAACAGCCAAAATCCTATTGGACCCTAAAATAAAATGTTACCAAATAATAATTAATAATAATAATTCAATGTGTTAATTGCAAATTGACAAGCAATTGTACACCATTTAATGTTTTCAATGTATTTAAGTTAAACATAAAGGAAAGTGTTAATTGTAGGCGTCACTATTTCTTTCAAGATCATTTCTTTCTGCGCTTCACTTCAATAGTCCTCTGCGAGACAAATTGATTTTTTTAAAGTAAATAGTCTTTAAATAAAAAAATGCATGTATGAAAATTATAAATTAATTAGAAAATGCGTTTTAAAATCACGTAAATGACGTACAGGCATGTCAGATGTCTCTGTTACACTTATGCTGCATTTTCAGTTCATGTTTATGAGTACTAGACCATGATATTGAGCTCTTACCGTGTGTTTTGTCCACGCAGGCACGGCCACAGCACAGTTATCCAGCACCATCAGCAACAGCGCACAGGAACAGACCCAGCGCATCTTTAAATCAGACATACAACTTCCACTTTTTTACCTTCCACTTTGTGTTTGTGGTTCATCCATAAATTCTTGAGTAAGAAAGTATTTCCACAGAACTAACCGCATCCAGAAGCACGCGCGCGCGCCCGTCCTGAAGACAGATGTGCCCGCGCCTCAGGACAGAGATTCGTGCGAATGTTTCAGTTGACTGTGTTTAGACTTTATTTAATGCACTTCTGCTTCTTGGTCTGAACTTTCACTCCCTCACAGGGGTGCAGGAATGATCCCGCAGGAGCATAAAGCACCGCCCTGCTCCAATCTCCTCCTCATCTCCTCCCTTTACTCTTCTTCAAGCATGTGTAGCCTGTTTATATCCTATAAAGCCGCACGATATCATACTTATCTGAAATGTTGTATTTATTGTCCGCGTTGTCTTCTCGTCTTCAAAACGAATGCAAAAACGTAAACGTTTTTCCTCACAGTGACGAGAATTGAAAGCTTTTCAAGTTCTCAAGTTTGGCGACGCCAATATTCAGATCACGTCACCTGAGTGATGTCATCACGCCAATGTCATATCTATTCAATTAGCAGAAATAAAAATCATTAAAATTCAATAAAATAATTTCTTCAACAAAATTGCAGTTGTAGGGCAAGAAAAATAAAAACACTGTCAATTCTTATTTATTTTCCCTAAATTATCACTTGAGGAATTGAGGTTCGTTCCCCTCAAGGTCAACACCGTAAGTCTCAACAGGGGTTAATTTCTTCACGTGCCTGCAAAAAAGAATTTGTCAAGAAATCGTTAGAAATACACTGAAAGTAGAAAAGCTTACCTCACTTTCAACATCCTCATTTCTGCAGTTCAATTAGTATCATGCTTGAATTCCACGTGAAATGCAGGGGAGCATTTTGAAAAGGCCACAAATTAAGCATGCTTAAGTTGTGCTCATTAAAAATCCATTGTGTGGAAATGCAGATTTTGGCATAACACATGGCATTCATGTCCAAACGGCCCTCAGTCTCTACCCATAACCTCATTAGTTTGGTTGACCTTCAGAGAGTTCGGGAACAGCCTGTTTTTTTTTTTTTTCCACAGTGCTTTACTTTAACTCTCACATCACTATGGAGAGAAGTCAGTCTCTCCAAGAGGAAGTCAGTCTCTTATGATGGATTTATTTCTTTGACCTGCTGGGTCAGTGTGGCTACATGCTGTTCAATGCTGTTTGGCTTCACATTCACGATGCACCAAGCAGCTTTTTGTAGGCATCTAAAAGACGCTGCGTTTACTCAAAAGTCCGCCTTGTATACCAACAAAGACTGGGCACCCATTCAGCCACAAATAGCTAATCCGATATTTTAGAATCAAATTACGACTGCTTTCGCATATCCGTAAGCACAAGGCCATTGACGGTTCTTCACTCAATCCAACTGGAGACAGCAAGTCACATTTATTTGCATATAGTGCTTTACACGATACAGCAGCTACACATTGATAAAATAGGAAAATTACAGTTTTAAAGCCTGTTCACGCCAAGGACAATAACTATAACATTAGCGTGCACACCAGACGATAGCATTTTGTTTATTAAGTACGCGCTGCTGTTGTCGTCTGCCACTTTAAATACTGGTGCTCTTTAAAGTCTGATTGGCTGTCAATGCTTTTATCATTCAACAGCTGGAAAAAAATCTAAATCCTTCTGAAAGTGATTTATTTCTTCGTGCCGTTATCGTTATAATTGTGGTAAATGGACTCAGCTATTCTTTCATATTTAGAATGATATTTAGAATGCTAGTGTGGACACTAGTTATCATCCTTGGTGTGAATGGGCCTATGTTGTAAACGTTTTTATAGAAATCAATTTAAGCTGTAAAGCACTCTACAGAAGACAATGCCGAATTTATGACATCACTTTGTTGGCCAAACGCGGAAGTGAGTTAGCATTTTAGCACTTCCGGTTCGCTCGCTCTAAAGTCTATGGGATTTTTGAATGGGAAAATCCGCCTGAAATAAGGTCTGTGGTTAACAAAGCCTCTAAATAGTTTCACGTTTTGATCTATGACATAAAACACAGTTATAACCTGCTTGTGTTTTTTTAAAACTTTATTACAGATCTCATTTTTTTGCGATTTTCCAAAAAAATGTCTATGTGGAAAATGCATAGCTTTCCGATCGAGGGAACCCATGCGCCGCTAGCTTCCGAGTTGTCCTACAAAGTGACGTCATCACTTCGGCACTCTATAGTGTCGTATACTCAGCTCAACGTTGATTCAGTTCAGTTCAATAACAAATTTAATTCAACTGTAAGGAGCTCTACAGAAGGCATAAGCTGCTTCCCAATTCATGTACTTATGCACTATTCTATGACGTTTTGTTGTATAAATAGAGCGAGTGTGTCCACACTGAAAATTGAAAAAGTACACTTTAAACACTCGGATGATGCACTTAAAGGTGTAGTTCACTTTATGTCATCCAAGATGTCCATGTCTTTCTTTCTTCAGTCGAAAAGAAATTAAGGGTTTTTGATCAATACATTGGGTACCAAACGGTTCAAGGTCCAAATTGAGAGTTTCAGTGCAGCTTCAAAGGGCTTTAAATGACACCAAGCGATGAAGAAGGGTCTTATCTAGCGAAACGATCGCTCATTCAAAAAAATAAATAAAAAAAGTTTCAGTTTTATAAGCACAAATGCTCGCCTTGCTCTGTTCTGTGGTGTGCGTTCGAACTCAAAACGAACAAATCTTTTTTCGAGTCATTTGGTTCATTCAATGAACGAAATTACTTGAAAAAAGATTCGTTCAGATCCTTTTTTATTTATTGTTGAAATGACTGATCATTTCGCTAGATAAGACCCTTATTCATCGTGTGGTGTCGTTTAAAGCCCTTTGAACAGTTTGCACAGAAACTGTCTTTTGGACCTTGAACCGTTTGGTTCCCATTGAAGTCCATTATATGGAGAAAAATCCTGGAATGTTTTCATCAAAAACCTTAATTTCTTTTTGACTGAAGAAAGAAAGATGTGGACATCTTGGATGACATGGGGGTGAGTAAATTATAAGCAAAAGTTCTTTGAAAAATGAACCAAAATGAACCTAAAAAACGAAGTGTGGAATATTGGCCACTTCTTGCACTAGTGGAGGGGGAGGGGCAGCAGACTCCAATGTTGAGTGACAAAAAACCCCATAAAATTCATACACTACACGGTTGAGTACATAGTGCGTCATTTAAAACACAACTATAGTGTCATTACTCGGTGAGCTGACTGGTTTTCACTGGGATTGCAGTGACACCACTATACGCCGAATGAACAAAGTATGGAATTCCTGAAGCAGAGAGAAACATGGATTTGGAGAAGGGCACCTGAAAGGCAGCCTCATATCTTTTGCGAGTGGTTTTGAATCTGGCTGGAGGCCCAGGCTTTGGCTGCACTCCAGGTGACTGCGGAACCGGGGGCTGCTTGACCCTTCGCTGTCACTCACTCTGGGAAAGAGCGGAAAAGAAAGGGAGAGGGAGACGGAAGGACGGAGGAGAAAAAGAGTAGCAGGACAGGAGATTCTCTTTCAGGGGCCCTGAGAGATGAGAGTTTAATTGGCCATCGATCCATCAGTAGGTCCTCTGGCTCCTGCACCCACTTAATGATTGGCCATGACGTCAGCCTAAATACTCACACTAATGAGTGACTTCCCACACAAACACCCCCTGCCCATCCCTGCGGCAGGAAAATAACTCCCAACCAGCTCCAACGCTTCTCCAGACCACCAGCAATGCGACGGACGCTACAAATAATGGAAAGATTGTTCTGTTACGCATCATTTATTGGAATAATATTGTGAAATATGATATTGAATATATTTTAAAATGTCATTTATTTTTGTGATCAAAACAAAAATACTCCAGTGTCACATGATCCTTCAGAAATCATTCCAAGATCATGATTTGCTGCTCAAGAAACATTTCTTACTATCAATGTTGAAAACGGTTGTGCTGCTTCATGTTTGTGAAAACTTTTTAAATAGAAATCTTTTGTAACATTATAAATGTAGTTACTGCCACTTTTGATCAAATAATGCATCCTTGCTGAATAAAAGTATTTTTTTTAGAATCAAAGACAAACAGATTTATCTTATATCCAATGCAGAAATAAATTTAGCCATCATCATTTTGTCCCAAACCTGTATGACTTTCTATCTCCTGCAGGACACAAAAAGAAGATATTTTGAAGAATGTTAGCAACCAAAAAGTTTTTCTGTGGCCATTGACCTCCACATTTCTAGAAAATATCTTCAGGTTTAGAACGACATGAGGGTGAGTAAATGAAGACAGAATTGTCATTTTATCCCTATAAGCGTAATGTCAAAAGTCTTGTTTTTACATGGTTCATTCTTGAGGAACAGTATTTTTATGCGCCACCCATCCAAACAGATTGATGTTACGCAGGACTCTTGATGTGTTTGACCAAACCTCTTTTACTTCTTGTACTAAACAAAGCCATTTAACATTCAAGGCTATTCAAACACAAGTATCAGAGGGTTAGGATGGTTGACGCAGATTAAACGTCATTCCACCTTCCTCCACAGATATCCTCAGAACTGAAATTATTTACAAGGTTCGGCAACACTTTACTTGAAGGGGTAAAGTTACATCTTCATAATCATGACATGACATACATCTTGAATATGAATTAGGGTTTATGCATGTTTAAGTGTTTTTCCCTCAATAATGACATTTTGAATGCAAATATGACATTGTTTAAGATGTCTTTGTTATGACATCTTGACATAAACCAATACATCGTAACCCGTCAGTGTCTTTGTCGTGACAACTTGACATAAAATGAAGTTAAACTGTCATGTGGTTGGCTTTGCCATTGGCTGTCATGAGGCATTATAACCGTGTCATGAATATTTTTCTAATTGAATTTGTCATTAATGGCTTCATGACAGCCAATGTCAAAACCAACCACTTGACAGTTTAATGTAATGTTAACCAATAAAGCTAGGTTGTTTCTTAAGTTTGATAATTAATCTGCTATGTCATGTTTATGACAGGTTGTGTTGTCTTTGTAATGTCTAGTTGTCATGACAAAGGCCCCGTCCACACTACTGCGTTTTCGTTTAAAAACGGAGAATTAAAACAAATACGATCTCCGTCCACACCAGCGTTTTATCTGCGTATTAGAAATGATCTCCGTCCACATTAAAATGACTGAAAACGCGGATCACGTGACCATTCACCAACACTGGGCATGCGCGTGCCGGTGTAAACAGTGAATGACGAATCAGGGAAGGGTACGTCATGACTGATAACACCCAATCATAGAGTCAAGCGTCAGCCTCTGCGTCAGCGTTTCTGAAGTTCTCCGTTTTGTATGGTTTTGTCTCGTCTACACTAAAACGCCCTCCGGAGATTCAAAACGCAAAACGCAGCTGCAGCGTTTCTAAACTTCTCCGTTTTAGGTCTTCGTTTTTCCCGTTTTAGTGTGGACGGGATGTGCAAACGTAGCAAAAGGTCTCTGCTTTAAATTAAAACGCAGTAGTGTGGACGGGGCCAAAGACACTGACTGACAGGTTATGATGTTATGGTTTATGTCAAGATGTCATAAAGTAACCTCTTGTAACTGCGCTCTCAGATCACTTGGACGTGGCTGTGGTAACGAGGTAAAAACTATATAAATACTGTTCGTTTTCTCACACAAACCACTCGTTTCGTGTCTCAGGCCAACAATGTGTACTTACATTTACGAGTCATTAAATCATGTCTAATTTGGACTTCTCTGTGCATGCTCTTTGAGGTGGTGACCATAGACCTCCATTATATGACTGACAGACAAGAACGGTTTGACCTAAAAATATCAAAATTGAAACTACTGTGGAAACAAAGACACCTACATCTTGGGTGCCCTTGAGGTAAGTTAACACATACCAAAAATTAATTTCAAAGTGGACTATCCCTTTAATGAAGAAATCGGAATTGTCAATCACGATAAAGACTGAGAGAAGAATACCTTATTTAAAATCGCCTACAAATGGAACAATATTTATATAACATATAAAAAACCACCAACTTCATTAAGAGTAGTTCATTACACATTTTATTAGGATTGAGACAACATCACAAAGTTAGAAGACGATACACTGCAAAAGGAGCCTCATCATCTCTCAGAGCTGAAACACACTGTTCAAGATGATGCACACTTAAATCTGCAGGGTCTAGTTTGTAGTGTTGTCTAAAACGTAACGTGTCGAGGGCAGACTAAACTGTGCTTCCATCTCTGTGCTGTTCAACCAAAACGTCTTCGCATTAAGATAAATCCTCCGCGGAGTGAAGAGTTGTCATGCACATGAAAGGAGCCGGCACAGTGTTCTAGACCTTAAAGGCAGACACGGCTTATTACTTTTGACATCTCCAAAATCTCCTGCCTTAGATCAAGACTAAGGAAAGAGGTTTAGAGATCATCCCATCCGAGGGACTCCCTAATATTCAAGCCCCTCTCTTAAGTATTTAGCAAAATGCATCTTTTTGAAGTTGCATTTGCAGGCAAACTAATCTCAGGAGAAATGTTGAGAGATTTCGCCGATCCAAGGACTGGATCTTCAGTCAAGCAAACGACGTGGTACACAGAGAGAAATGCTAAGCTCACAAATGCAAAGTCCCTGAGAGATGTTGGGGACCCCTGACCCACACACGTACACACACCAGTCGCTATATGACACCAAATGAAGGCCTATATGACATGTGGCATGGTGGTTTTGTTAGTGTATATAGTATGCTATATGCACACAGACAGCTGGACTTAAGCATTAGTACGATTCGTTGTTTCAATTCAAACATCCTCGCACCTCATTTTGGTCACATTGAAAAATTATTTTATATTCAGACAACAAAAAATAAGACAAAATGGTACGTAAAACCATGTTTATGGATAATGGAAAGTTAACGCTCAAGAACATTTACACGAGTTCACTGAGAACAAGAACGTGGACGATACCTAACTAATACTCCACTACAAAAATGAAGCATGAAGGGTAAAGTTTCCAGGGCCCAAATTAGCAGACAGGGACTAAGGGGCAGGAAATGGCCACACTGTGAGCAGGAACACAGGTTCAGCGCTAATCACGCGATGAAAAGGGCCCCACATTAGCTGGGAATCAATGGGGACTGAGGGTCTGGAATGCATGTTGTGGAAGAATTAGAAAGGAGAAATGAGTGGGGGTTTACATCTCATCTTATAGCAAGTGGAGCGGGATCAACTATTTTTAATCATTGCAGATAAACGACGTTTTATTCTGAAGGGCACATTTGTGAGGTTTTAGATGTGTTTCCCTTTGTTGATGCTATCGTTGTGAACAGAACCCGGTATAAAAAGTTGAGGGAGGGAGGGGAGAGTGAGACAATGAATAACTCCATTCTCCTCGTCCTCTGTTCATCCCGCCCATCTATTGGTCTACGTCTCTCCCCCCTCCTCGCGGAGGGGCGGCTGTTAGCAGCGGGTCTCATAGATGCCACTGCGGCCGATGTAACGCACCCATTTGATGACATCATGGTCGCTGTAGTTCAGCTTCGGCTCGAAGACCTTCAGGTAGCGCACTTTCAGTCCTGATGGAGCAAAGGGTACCTGGAAAGAGACAGAACATTATATTAATAATGATAAATAACACAGTTTATTTGTGGGTGGCTTTCATAGCACCCAAGGACACCTTACAGACTAAAACAGTTATAATACAAGGAGGCAATACAGTAAAAAAAAAAAAAAAAAAAAAAAACACAGATTAAGAAAAAATTAAATAATAGAATATAGAAAAATAGGGCTGGGTAATAAATGTCGATTTCTCGATGTATCGATTCTCATTTTTACGAACCGATATCGATTTTTAAATCTCAAGAATCGATTACTCATCCTGTTTCACTTGAATGACTGGAATATTGTGCCGCGGCTGCGCGCATCCAAAATAATCGCAATAATTTTGTTCTTTGTTACTATTGATATGAAACAAAGTCTCAATTTTCAAATTACATCCATTTTCTTCAGAAATTCAAAAACATAAATAACGTTTCGGCGCTGTGGCGTGAGATCCCTTCTGGGATAATAATACCACGAAAATAAACATGAATGAGCATCTGAAAGTGTGTTAAAGACAATGTACAACTTATCGAAATCTGTATCATGGCTTATTGATTCGCTCAATCAGCGTTTCAACCGTGGAAAGACGTCAGTTAAACAGCTTGTAATCAATCAAACTCGCTTGTCAGCTAGAAAAAAATAACTCTAGAGAGGAGCATTTTGCTAAATATATACACCATATTACATACATATGCATTTTAATCTTAATGTTCTTCAATATTCAATGCATATTTGAATAAATCTGGCAAGTTTTTAATGACAACCACAATTTAAATGTTTATATTTCATTATTATAAAAATAAATAAAAGTGTAATTTAAGTGTTTGTAAAGCTACAAAACAGTTAATTATTACCTTCATATTAGGCTAATGAAGCCTATAGGCTACAACTAGACTCCCATAGTTTACAGCATTAGTTAAGAGATTTGATTTCCTTGAGAAAATTTGCCATTTATTGTAACTGATATCCAAAATAATCAATATTGAATCGAATCGAATTGCAAGCTTGTGAATCGAAATCGAATCGAATTGTGACATTTGTGGCAACACCCAGCCCTATAAATAAACGAAGTAGTTAAACATGAAACCATGTTCAAATTCACACTTAGCTTGGTTAAACAGAGACTGCCTAAAAAAAAAAAAAATCAACCATCTACATCATGACATTTTACAATAAGGTTTCATTTGGAAATATTAGTAAACATTAACTAAGATCAATAATGTAGAAGTATTTTTCATCATCCTTGTTTATCTCAGGATTTACTAATAGATTTTTAAGATCAAAATTTGTATCTGTTAACATAATTGAATGGATGGTAAGCCAATTTTTATTGACTAACATTAAAAAAGGTAAATTATGAAAAAAATATATATTATAAATCCCAAAACATTTTTAAAAACTGGTATCCTATTGTTTCAGCATAACTGGTGTGCCACTTAACAGAACAAGAACACAAATTTCCATCCAGTTTTAGAGACTATGCTTGTAGAATCTATCCTGAACAAGAAGTGTGTTTAAAGTCAATGTCTGCATCGTGTGAGAGAGGTTGGGGCTCTTCGGGGATTCAAGCTGACCTCAAAGTTCATTGAGATGGGTGGGCGAGCCCACTTCTTTTTGTCATTAGTGGGTAGCAGCTCAATCTCAGCGCTGATCTGAGACTCCTTCATACCAGCCATTCGCTTGATCCTACAAAAGATCGAACAACAAAAATCAGCTCCATGAAAAGACACCTTTTTGATCAATAAATTCACAAGGCTTTTCCAGTTGTTTATGAGTATTTTAAAGAGGGCATGAAATAAATTCTCCCTATTTATTTTCTAAATGCATGTAATAGACCTTAGTGTGAAACATTCGTTCACGTACATATCATTTTTTAGAAAGCTAACTTTGTAATTTTTATGAAAATGACATAACTGGAACTTTTCATCTGCCTCCACTTTTCACATCTCAACATCCAATCAACAACCGAGGAATGAAACCAAATTCAGGCTCTAGTCTACATTTTTTCTTATTCGATTATTCGTTACGCACTACAATGTACGTCATAACACGGAAAACAAGATCTGAAGCTAATTCTGTTTCATCACAACTTTAAAGGCTATTTTGATAAGGAATTTAAGTTATACTGTATGTCAGGTACCAATCCTCGGAATTAATAGCTTTAAATTATTCTATTTATTATTGTAAGGACGGATTAAATAAAATAATTTTCCTGATTTATGGTTCTGAAACAAAACTAAAATTCTCCACTATTCCCAGGTTTTCCTTTACAGTTGGAGCACAGTTTAATACGTCTTGAAGCGAATTTGGTTTTTATCAAATCTTCACTCAGTAGAAAGGTAAAACTAAACAGTGGGATTTAAAACCGATCATTGAAATATAATGTGTTGTCAGAAAGAAAGAAAAATCAAGCCGTACTTCCATACTATGGCGTTCTCACTGGCTTTGTACTTGGCTTTTCCCTTCATACAGATGACCTGAACCCCACTGGTGTTGAGTGGAGTAGGAATGCGCACCTGTAGAGACACAACAGTGATTTACACAACATTTACAACCAATATAGCACTTCCATCGGTCATCTTAAAGGGATAGTTCACTTGGAAATTAATTTTTGGTATGTTTTAGCTTCCTTTAAGGGCATCCAAGATGTAGGTGTCTGTTTCCGTAGTATTTTCAATTTTGATATTTTTAGGTCAAACCGTTCTTGTCTGTCAGTCATATAATGGAGGTCTATGGTCACCACCTCAAAGCGCATGCACAGAGAACTCCAAATTAAACATGATTTTATGACTCGTAAATGTAAGTACACATTGATGGCCTAAGACACGAAACGAGTGGTTTGTGTGAGAAAACAAACAGTATTTATATTGTTTTTACATCTTGTAACCACAGTGCTGGAAAGCGCCGGAAGTGATCTCTTGCGTGGTTGCGGAAAAAAATTCATCGTTGTCTGTTGATGTATCGATATCGTCTTCCATTGCGATTTCCTGTATATCTAAATATGTTTAGATCTTCACAGTGAAAGATAACGCTTCCCCGATTCTCGATTCTAAGCGTGAGAGATCTCTTCCGGCGCTTTCCGGTGCTTGCGCTGACCAAAGCGCCCGCGCCCTCAGATCACTTGGACGTGGCTGTGGTTACAAGAGGTAAAAACTATATAAATACTGTTTGTTTTCTCACACAAACCACTCGTTTAGTGTCTTAGGCCATCAATGTGTACTTACATTTACGAGTCATTAAATCATGTTTAATTTGGACTTCTCTGTGCAGGCGCTTTGAGGTGGTGACCATAGACCTCCATTATATGACTGACAGACAAGAACGTTTTGACCTACCTAAATATATCAAAATTGAAACTACTGCGGAAACAAAGACACCTAAATCTTGAATGCCATTGAGGTAAGCTAAAACATACCAAAAATGTATTTCAAAGTGAACTATCCCTTTAAGACTAATGAAGGTTATTTCTGCTGTACGTCTCACCTCTATCTTTTGTGCCAAGAGGGAGGGCTTGAAGTTAGACTTGATCACCACCTTCACCTCCAGCTTGGTGCGGCCCACCTCACGGACCAATGGGATTACGCGGAAGGGGAGGATGATGTCTTTAGTGGTGCGGTACCTGAGACAAAGCCACTGTCATTGTTTGCTTGCGGATGTGTGTCTCACAGCACAGACATACACACACACTCTTCACTGACCTCATGAGCTCATACTCTCCGTCGGGAGGGATGAAGCTAATACTGCGCTCGGAGTCAAACTTGCTGAGACGGACACACTGGTGGAACGTGCAGTCGTCGATCGCAATGGACTGTTTCCCACTGCAGCAGGAGAGAAACAACAATGAAGCAACGAGCAGAGACCACAGAGAGACACACACATTACTCATTAAGGGTGGGCGGCATGAGATTATACACTGCGCGACGGTAGAAAAGAGTCAACTGGTAGAGATTTTGATATAACGCAAGACATATATTTAGATGGCTATTGGTGAGAAGGGCTACTTTATGTATTAAAATGTTAGTGATGAATAATGTGAAAATACAAAGTGTGACGTGTCCCAAACAAGTCAAAATGTGTTAAGATGTGTTGTTAGGCATTTTACATCGTTTACGATTGTCAAGCAAGCTCGCAACTTAATGCTTTAATGGAGATTTGAATTGGTACGTGGAGTACTTCATAACATTTAGAATTTAAAGTTAAGTTTGTTTTGTGTACTCGTGTCGTATAATGTGACATTAGTTTGTTGCAATAACATAACCGAGTAAATCCAAAATTAATGAGATTTTTCAGTATTATTAATTAGATTTTTTAAAGAAGTATTTTTCATTTGATTTTTCATGTTATGCTTTATGTGTAACAAGGACATTGTAAAATAGTGTATTCTAATCCATTTTTACTTGATTTCCATTAAAAATAAATATACTACCACTTCAAAAGTTTTGGCGTCGATAAAGATCACATACCAATGCTGCATTTATTTGATTTAAAAAAAATATATATATATATATATTTATATTTATTTATTTATATATATATATATATATATATATATATATATATCGAATAAATAATCAGCAAACAGTTATATTGCGAAATATTATTGCAATTTTAAATAAATATCTTTCCATTGTAATATATTTTAAAATGTAATTTATTCCCAGGATACAAAGCTGAATTTTCATCATCATTACTCCATTGCCCACTGTCACATGATCCTTCAGAAATAATTCTAATATGCAGATTTGCTGCTCAAGAAACATTTTATTATCATCATTGAAAACTATTTATTTTGATCAATAAATTTTGATTTAACAGAACAAAAGTATTCATTGCTTTCAAAAATATCCCACTGACCCTAGTAGTATATATTGTAATACATAGAGTTATTAGATTATGCAAGATTAGATTTTGGTCATACCCCCAACCTCCATTACCCATAATGCACGTCATCATGTCTTTTATACTGCCATTATATTGGGAAGGGTGTTTGCTTTAGCACTGTGACCACAACAAAACTACAAGGTCTGTGATTCGCCGATACCAGATTAGAAGAAATACAGCATTATGCTGTGGTCAGAGGCGTTTGAGGGGTCACAAGAAAAGATATCGACTTTAACACAGACTCTAATGAGAGTGGCTGTCAGGTCAGGTAAGAGGTTCTTCAGTAAAACAAGACAGGGGAAAGACTGTCGGTATGAGACGAGACAAATGAACTAAAGAAAAAGCTACGCTCCTTCACTTAGAGCTGCTAAACACCTCACTCACATATCAGGAGGCCAAGGCAGCGTCATCCCATGCAAAAAGATCATCTTTACTGAGACGTTTGATGGCATGACACAAGGACAGCTAAGACAGGACTGAGTGAAGGTGATAGATCAGGTGATGTCCGGAGTGAGTTACACTACCTGCCTCCCAACTCACTGAAGTCCAGCGGGAGAGAGGAGAGAGGCACACAAATCAACAGAAAAAAATG
>NW_024121499.1:6945960-6992251 GCF_016745375.1 Pimephales promelas | reverse complement strand
TTTTTATGAAAATGACATAACTGGAACTTTTCATCTGCCTCCACTTTTCAACATCTCAACATCCAATCAAACAACCGAGGAATGAAACCAAATTCAGGCTCTAGTCTACATTTTTTCTTATTCGATTATTCGTTTACGCACTTACAATGTACGTCATAATAAGGAAAACAAGAATCTGAAGCTAATTCTGTTTCATCACAACTTTAAAAGACTATTTTGATAAGGAATTTAAGTTATACTGTATGTCAGGTACCAATCCTCGAATTAATAGCTTTAATTTATTCTATTTATTATTGTAAGGACGGATTAAATAAAATAATTTTCCTGATTTATGGTTCTGAAACAAAAACTAAAATCTCCCACTATTCCCAGGTTTTCCTTCACAGTTGGAGCACAGTTTAATACGTCTTGAAGCGAATTTGGTTTTTATCAAATCTTCACTCAGTAGAAAGGTTAAACTAAACAGTGGGATTTAAAACCGATCATTGAAATATAATATGTTGTCAGAAAGAAAGAAAAATCAAGCCGTACTTCCATACTATGGCGTTCTCACTGGCTTTGTACTTGGCTTTTCCCTTCATACAGATGACCTGAACCCCACTGGTGTTGAGTGGAGTAGGAATGCGCACCTGTAGAGACACAACAGTGATTTACACAACATTTACAACCAATATAGCACTTCCATCAGTCATCTTAAAGGGATAGTTCACTTAGAAATGAATTTTTGGTATGTTTTAGCTTCCTTCAAGGGCATCCAAGATGTAGGTGTCTTTGTTTCCGTAGTATTTTCAATTTTGATATTTTTAGGTCAAACCGTTCTTGTCTGTCAGTCATATAATGCAGGTCTATGGTCACCACCTCAAAGCGCATGCACAGAGAAGTCCAAATTAAACATGATTTAATGACTCGTAAATGTAAGTACACATTAATGGCCTAAGACACGAAACGAGTGGTTTGCGTGAGAAAACGAACAGTATTTATATTGTTTTTACCTCTTGTAACCACAGTGCTGGAAAGCGCCGGAAGTGATCTCTTGCGTGGTTGCGGAAAAAAATTCATCGTTGTCTGTTGATATATCGATATCGTCTTCCATTGCGATTTCCTGTATATCTAAATATGTTTAGATCTTCACAGTAAAAGATAACGCTTTCCCGATTCTCGATTTTAAGCGTGAGAGATCTCTTCCGGCGCTTTCCGGTGCTTGCGCTGACCAAAGCGCCCGCGCTCTCAGATCACTTGGACGTGGCTGTGCTTACAAGAGGTAAAAACGATATAAATACTGTTTGTTTTCTCACACAAACCGCTCGTTTCGTGTCTCAGGCCATCAATGTGTACTTAAATTTACGAGTCATTAAATTATGTTTAATTTGGACTTCTCTGTGCATGCGCTTTGAGGTGGTGACCATAGACCTCCATTATATGACTGACAGACAAAAACGCTTTGACCTAAATATATCAAAATTGAAAATACTGTGGAAACAAAGACACCTACATCTTGGATGCCCTTGAGGTAAGCTAAAACATACCAAAAATGTATTTGAAAGTGAACTATCCCTTTAAGACTAATGAAGGTTATTTCTGCTGTACGTCTCACCTCTATCTTTTGTGCCAAGAGGGAGGGCTTGAAGTTGGACTTGATCACCACCTTCACCTCCAGCTTGGTGCGGCCCACCTCACGGACCAATGGGATTACGCGGAAGGGGAGGATGATGTCTTTAGTGGTGCGGTACCTGAGACAAAGCCACTGTCATTGTGTGCTTGCGGATGTGTGTCTCACAGCACAGACATACACACACACTCTTCACTGACCTCATGAGCTCATACTCTCCGTCGGGAGGGATGAAGCTAATACTGCGCTCGGAGTCAAACTTGCTGAGACGGACACACTGGTGGAACGTGCAGTCGTCGATCGCAATGGACTGTTTCCCACTGCAGCAGGAGAGAAACAACAATGAAGCAACGAGCAGAGACCACAGAGAGACACACACATTACTCATTAAGGGTGGGCGGCATGAGATTATACACTGCGTGACGGTAGAAAAGAGTCAACTGGTAGAGATTTTGATATAACGCAAGACATATATTTAGATGGCTATTGGTGAGAAGGGCTACTTTATGTATTAAAATGTTAGTGATGAATAATGTGAAAATACAAAGTGTGACGTGTCCCAAACAAGTCAAAATGTGTTAAGATGTGTTGTTAGGCATTTTACATCGTTCACGATTGTCAAGCAACCTCGCAACTTAATGCTTTAATGGAGATTTGAATTGGTACGTGGAGTACTTCATAACATTTAGAATTTAAAGTTAAGTTTGTTTTGTGTACTCGTGTCGTATAATGTGACATTAGTTTGTTGCAATAACATAACCGAGTAAATCCAAAATAAATTAGATTAAGTATTTTTCATTCAGTGAATTATCAAAAAAAAAAAAAAAACATGTCTTATTCAATATCTAAACCAGGTTACGCTTTACGTGTAACAACGACATTGTAAAATAATAGTGTATTCTAAACCATTTTTACTTGATTTCTTCAAAAGTTTTGGCGTCAATAAAGATCTCATACCAATGCTGCATTTATTTGATTTAATATATATATATATATATATATATATATATATATCGAATAAATTATCAGCAAACAGTTGTATTGCGAAATATTATTGCAATTTTAAATAAATATCTTTCAATTGTAATATATTTTAAAATGTAATTTATTCCCAGGATACAAAGCTGAATTTTCATCATCATTACTCCATTAAACTGTCACATGATCCTTTAGAAATCATTCTAATATGCAGATTTGCTGCTAAAGAAACATTATTTTATTATCATCATTGAAAACTATTTATTTTGATCAATACATTTTGATTTAACAGAACAAAAGTATTCATTGCTTTCAAAAATATCCTACTGACCCTTAAACTTTTGAATAGTAGTATATATTGCAATACATAGAGTTATTAGATTATGCAAGATTAGATTTTGGTCATACCGCCAACCTCCATTACCCAGAATGCACATCATCATGTCTTTTATACTGCCATTATATTGGGAAGGGTGTTTGCTTTAGCACTGTGACCACAACAAAAGTACAAGGTCTGTGATTCGCCGATACCAGATTAGAAGAAATACAGCATTATGCTGTGGTCAGAGGCGTTTGAGGGGTCACAAGAAAAGATATCAACTTTAACACAGACTCTAATGAGAGTGGCTGTCAGGTCAGGTAAGAGGTTCTTCAGTAAAACAAGACAGGGGAAAGACTGTCGGTATGAGACGAGACAAATGAACTAAAGAAAAAGCTACGCTCCTTCACTTAGAGCTGCTAAACACCTCACTCACATATCAGGAGGCCAAGGCAGCGTCATCCCATGCAAAAAGATCATCTTTACTGAGACGTTTGATGGCATGACACAAGGACAGCTAAGACAGGACTGAGTGAAGGTGATAGATCAGGTGATGTCCGGAGTGAGTTACACTACCTGCCTCCCAACTCACTGAAGTCCAGCGGGAGAGAGGAGAGAGGCACACAAATCAACAGAAAAAAATGGAAAAAATAAAGAGCTAAAACAAACGGCACCTCAGAATAAAACATTCCTCAGTAAAGATACAAATACCTACCAGCACAAAAGGCAACGGGGGAGAGAGAGAGAGAGAGAGAGAGACTAATGGAACCAGGGAGAACGAATTTGCTCCTCGTGAGACTTCCTGTAATTATCGTGTCCAAATGTTCTGCACTTCACGGCTCATCTTAGCTTTCAGCACTTTTGCACTAATGGGTGCTCGTTTGGCCTTATCAAAAATTACGGTGAGAAATCTGATTATAGCATATCCTATAAATGATTTAGTCCTTAAAGTCGACATGAAACGGCTTTACTTCAACAAAGCGATGCACTTCCAAGTAAAACAAAACATTCAATTAGTCAGGAATTGAATGTACTGTGAAAAGTTCCTATTCTTAGACGTTACACGCTTATAGTAATGCCCACATGGAGGGAAAAACAAAGCATTCCTCTACTTCCCATCAGGTATGTACTAAACAAAAGACTTAACTCAGTAAACACCTTATTGATGATGCATACTATATACAGACAAGCATATGAATGCTACACAACTTCCATGTTAAGAGTTTTCCCATAGAAAACCAAGGACTAAACTCAGTACACACGTTATTAATAAAACATGCTATTGTAAAGGTATGAGCACAGTTCAAGTTTAACGTTAAGCATTTTCCATTGATGTAAAATTATTTTTTTAGGGATGCTCTGAATTCATGTGCTTGCCTGTATATTATGGAAGCTTGTTTCCGCCATAGAATGAAAAATATAAAAGGTAATTGCGACTTTTTATCTCACAATTCTGACTTTTTTTTCTCACAATTGCGAGATATAAAGTCAGAATTACGAGATATAGTCAGAATCGCGTGATATAAAGTGAGAATTGCGAGATATAAAGTCGCAATTGCATGTTATAAAGTCAGAAATGCATGATATAAAGTGAGAATTGCGAGATATAAAGTCGCAATTGCATGATATAAAGTCAGAATCGCGTGATATAAAGTGAGAATTGCGAGATATAAAGTCGCAATTGCATGATATAAAGTCAGAATCGCGTGATATAAAGTGAGAATTGCGAGATATAAAGTCGCAATTGCAAGATAATGTCAGAATTGCGAGATATAAAGTGAGAATCGCGTGATATAAAGTGAGAATTGCGAGATATAAAGTCGCAATTGCATGTTATAAAGTCAGAAATGCATGATATAAAGTGAGAATTGCGAGATATAAAGTCGCAATTGCATGATATAAAGTCAGAATCGCGTGATATAAAGTGAGAATTGCGAGATATAAAGTCGCAATTGCATGATATAAAGTCAGAATCGCGTGATATAAAGTGAGAATTGCGAGATATAAAGTCGCAATTGCAAGATAATGTCAGAATTGCGAGATATAAAGTGAGAATCGCGTGATATAAAGTGAGAATTGCGAGATATAAAGTCGCAATTGCATGATATAAAGTCAGAATCGCGTGATATAAAGTGAGAATTGCGAGATATAAAGTCGCAATTGCATGATATAAAGTCAGAATCGCGTGATATAAAGTGAGAATTGCGAGATATAAAGTCGCAATTGCAAGATAATGTCAGAATTGCGAGATATAAAGTGAGAATCGCGTGATATAAAGTGAGAATTGCGAGATATAAAGTCGCAATTGCATGTTATAAAGTCAGAAATGCATGATATAAAGTCACAATTACGAGATATAGAGTCAGAATTGCGAGATGTAAACTCGCTATTGTGAGACAAAAAAGTAAGTCTTTTATCTCACAATTCTGACTTTTTTTTCTCACAATTGCAAGATATAAAGTCAGAATTACGAGATATAGAGTCAGAATTGCGAGATGTAAACTCGCTATTGTGAGACAAAAAAGTAAGTCTTTTATCTCACAATTCTGACTTTTTTTCTCACAATTGCAAGATAATGTCAGAATTGCGAGATATAAAGTCAGAATCGCGTGATATAAAGTCGCAATTGCATGATATAAAGTCAGAATCGCGTGATATAAAGTGAGAATTGCGAGATATAAAGTCGCAATTGCAAGATAATGTCAGAATTGCGAGATATAAAGTGAGAATCGCGTGATATAAAGTGAGAATTGCGAGATATAAAGTCGCAATTGCATGTTATAAAGTCAGAAATGCATGATATAAAGTGAGAATTGCGAGATATAAAGTCGCAATTGCATGATATAAAGTCAGAATCGCGTGATATAAAGTGAGAATTGCGAGATATAAAGTCGCAATTGCATGATATAAAGTCAGAATCGCGTGATATAAAGTGAGAATTGCGAGATATAAAGTCGCAATTGCAAGATAATGTCAGAATTGCGAGATATAAAGTGAGAATCGCGTGATATAAAGTGAGAATTGCGAGATATAAAGTCGCAATTGCATGTTATAAAGTCAGAAATGCATGATATAAAGTCACAATTACGAGATATAGAGTCAGAATTGCGAGATGTAAACTCGCTATTGTGAGACAAAAAAGTAAGTCTTTTATCTCACAATTCTGACTTTTTTTCTCACAATTGCAAGATATAAAGTCAGAATTACGAGATATAGAGTCAGAATTGCGAGATGTAAACTCGCTATTGTGAGACAAAAAAGTAAGTCTTTTATCTCACAATTCTGACTTTTTTTCTCACAATTGCAAGATAATGTCAGAATTGCGAGATATAAAGTCAGAATCGCGTGATATAAAGTCGCAATTGCATGTTATAAAGTCAGAAATGCATGATATAAAGTCACAATTACGAGATATAGAGTCAGAATTGCGAGATGTAAACCCGCGATTGTGAGACAAAAAAGTAAGTCTTTTTCTCACAATTCTGACTTGATATCACGCAATTCTGACTTATTATTATTAACTATTATAAAAAGTCGCAATTATTATTATTATTTTTTATTCAGGGGCGGAAATAAGCTTCCATAGCATATAGTATGTATCATCAATGTACTAAGACGGTGATATTATATCAAATTCAATATATAATATCACTGTCTTAGTACATTAGGCCATGTTAAATGTTTTCACAGTAAGCTGTTTTCACTGCAGCAGGAGCTGAATATGGATTGCAAGTGCCCAAAACTTGCAGTCTGTTCACATATCTTGAGAGGTGATCTAAATATTCGTGGCTTGAAAAATGAAAAATTTACAGGCCTAGTTCTGTAAATGTTTTAACCTCCAGGTCTCTGCGCCAATCACGTGACTGAAAACTATAACTATTTGAGAAGTGGTTGGAGTGGAGAGATATTAAAATATATATCAGCAGTGCAGTCAATTGTTAACTCTTTTTTTATTGAATTTTTTTATTTGGGTTCTCAAATGTGGGTTTGTGAGCCTCTAGGGGCTCATGTTAGAACTGCAGGAGGTTTGTGAAATAGACATCAAAGGCTAATGTTAGATTTATTATAGTTTTATTATTTTATATGGCAGTTAGTAAATAAAAAACAACCACCTCTTGTTGAACGGTTTTCTCACCACAGCAGCCCTCATATATATCCATATGAGTGCCATCCAACTCACCTCTTGACTGTGTCATCAGTAGTGCCACCTTTGCCCTGCTTGTCGATGACGATCTTGTCGTTCATGCCGAACTTGCACTCTGGCATTCCACTCAGGTAGCTCTTCATCACCACACGCCCTGACACATGGGCACTCAACACCTGACCTGCACACACACACACAGACTTCAATCACTATCGCCACAGCTATATCATACCGGGGTGAGCCTGGATGGGAAAACTAGGGTGGTGCTGGGAGAGGTGTTAGTGAGGCTAGCAGGGGACAGGGACACTTTACTGTAACAAACACCATTCTTCGGATAAGATGTTAAACCGAGATCCTCATTTTCTGTGGTCATTAAAAAAACACTTCTTGTAAAGAGTAGGGATCCTGGCCAAATTCCCTCCATTGGCCCTTATCAATCCATTGAATCGACCTATAGCTAAGCCACGCCCTCAAACGCGATGAGCCAATCACAGTGCGCAGCTAACCCAATACACTCAAACTTTCTCTTCTTCGAAATGCATTGCAGTTAGTCAATTTTAATTCGTTTTTTCTTGTCATTTTAAGTTTAAAATGGTCAAACGGTGTGCATGGGGTACATACAGCTCCGACACTAGGTTCCCGAGAGGCTGAGCGACGGTGTGTATTTCTTTTACCCTTTCCCAAGCCACATCTCAACCGAGATAAGTGTCTGCTCTGGATTAAGTTATGCGGTAGACCAAAACACCAACTAAACGTGGATAAATTAAACAAGGAGGTCTACATCTGTTCTAAGTTAATTCAATGTATTTGAACGTTATCTTTAAAATGTCTAACGTAACGTTAGCCTAACATTAGAAAACCTTAACATTAGCTTCTAGCTGTGTTGTACATATCGCTTGGCTTCATTAACCTATCTGTAAATAACTGAGATAACAAATGTTAACAATGTTGTTCTGAATGATTCATGTAAATACTGTAGCACCAAACGGCGATGGCAACGATATGCGGTTTATCACTTTACACTGTGACCTGTACATTTTTTTTCTGGAGCTGAAGCTTTTCATCGAACTTCAACTATAAAATGATTAATATAACCCTCCAATGCATAGATGAGGCTCTTTAGGTGACTTCGAGATGATATATAATCTTTCTGACTCCAAAAATCACCAATTGCCTCCAGTGCAATGTCTCCTACTGTGACCGCTGCTATAGCGCCTATCCCCAAATGTTGACCGTGTGTCCGAATGAGTGGAGGGGGCGTGGCTTAGCCATAGGTCAATTGCCTCTATCACTCCTCTCCACCTGTAGCTGGTGTGTGGTGAGGGCACTGGTGCCGCTTTTATGGATGCTACACACTGGTGGTGGTTGAGGAGAGACCTCAGATATGATTGTTAAGTGCTTTGGGTGGACCCAGAGACGGATGAGAGTAAAATTGGTAGTACTGTAATTCTCAACCATGAGTGCACTGTAACTATTTGGCCAGTAGAAGACAGGAACACTCACCCTGAGGTGACATCAGCAAGTTCACACTTTCCAGTACATCCAGGAAGAGTTCATTGCGGCGATATTTGATGCCTTCACGTCTCCAGCCGATCTGTCCAGTCACCTGACTGGTAATCTGAGACTGCTCCTCTTTCGTCTGAGAGGAACGTGCAAGAAAAACATTAGCAAAGCCAAAAAAAAACAAACAAGCCAGACTATTTGTATATTACACATTATGAGGCGTTGTGGAAAAATATCATTGAAAATATAAATGTGAGGTATAAAGCGCTGCAGGGATGACACTTTTGTTGGCCAAAACCTGGAAACAATTTATAATTTTAGCACTTCTGGCTCCATGGTCAACGGGTTTGTTGAATGGGTTTTTGGTTAAACGCCTGAAATAAGGTCAGTGATGAACAAGCTCAAAATAGTTTCATGTTTTACCGGTATTCAACATCATAAAATACACAATTTTGTGATTTTATTTAAAGCTTCTAAATCGGACAATAGAGATTGTCGGGGACATTAACGTCGTCATACCGAACAATAAAACTCATCTATTTACAAGTCGCTTTCGCATCCGGCCTTTATAATTGGCCCTAGAAAACTATTAGAACTCAACCTTTCAGGGAATGTTTTTTTAAAATAAAGAGTTGCCAGAAGCTTAATGCTGGTGATGTCATGTGACTGCAACAAACAACAGTTAAACAGATTCGTCACATCATCCACCTGCAGCGCTTCTGTAAAGAGAGAAAAACTGTACAATCATAATACATGCGCAAAAGATAATTCACTTAAATTAACTAAATGAAAGAAAAAAAATAGTAGGCTAAGCTGAGTTTTGGTTCATTTTTGTGACGGACGAGGATAATGTTTTACATGGATATTGGAACATGAGTGAAGTTCAAAGCCTAGTTTATATAAATATATAATAGTTTGCATTCAGATATGCGAATATGGAAACATTTGAATATGTTCCGAATGAAAAAGGTTGTCTATGTGAGTCCAGCACAGGTCTCGCTTTAAATTCATTTGTTTAAAAAGTTTATTTTTCATTCTCGTTTTGTTCTGAATGGCATTTAATTGAAAAAAAAATAATAATAATAATAATAATAATTTGTGACAAGAGGGGATGTTTGTAGTCTTTATAATGCTTAATGATTTTAAATTGAACAGTTTAACCAAGAGTATTAATCAGTCAAAATTCTTACTGTCAGTTAACCAGTTAATCATGAGCATCCCTATCGTGTTCATCTTCTGCAAAAGTAATTTTTTGCAATAATCTAAAAGCCAATGGAAATTGAGGGAACCAGAGTGATGCTAACTTCCAGGCTGGCCTACAAAAATGCCATTACTGAACTCTAGCACTGTAAAAGAATAACTGTGCTTACATGATGCTGGACGCGGTGAGTCACAGGTCATCAGTCACGTGGTGAGCGGTGATGTGAAGACGAGGGGGTCAGAAACATTAACACAAAGTTCAGTTTCCACATGCTTCAATAAAGGCAGTGCTCCATAAACTGCTAAAGGTACATTAACAGTGTCCATTTTCATTAGTAAAAACAAACGACCCATATGCTGGAGTGTCAAGCAGGACGTACCTGGCTCTTAATACCCTGCTGAGTAATGAAGGTCTTTAAGGCTCCGGTCTCAGAGTTCTGGGGGTACCCAAAATCAAGGATCTCTGCAGTGAGGCCAAAAAGAAAAACTATGAGTATGTGTGTGTGGTACTAATACAGCAGCATTGCTCTTCAAGTCCATGCCTGTTAGCACAGCCATTGGGAAGCTTTAGGCACCTCACTGATCCGATTCTGGGAGTCACAACCAGATTCAAATACAACTCTTATCTTTTAAATTTTTTTTTAGCAAGGTCACCATTTGAGCTTACAAAACTTAAACTTTGTTATTTCTTTTTTTAAATGAGCAATCATTCACTTGATAAGACCCTTATTCATCGTCTGGTGTCGTTTAAAGCCCTTTGAACAGTTTGCACTGAAACTCTCATTTGGACCTTGAACCGTTTGGTTCCCATTGAAGTCCATTATATGGAGAAAACTGCTGGAATGTTTTCATCAAAAGCCTTAATTTCTTTTCGACTGAAGAAAGAAAGACTTGGACATCTTGGATGACATGGGGGTGAGTAAATTATCAGCAAAAGTTTTTTTTAAAGTGAACTACTCCTTTAAACATCAGGTATCACAAGGGATTTTAAGGTTATGGTACAATATAATCAGTCACGACACAGTCCTGTAAAGCTGCTTTACAGCTGAAATTGAAGGCGTTTCATAACTGATTAACTTTGAATTAACTTTAATATTTTCCTGTTTTTTACTATGCAGCTGCTGTGAAACAAACAATCTGCATTGTATGAAGCACTCTATAAATAAATGTGAACAGCATCCATATCTCATAATCAACAGCATCCATATCACAGGGAGCAGAGGAGACGTCCGTCTGTCTGTGCCGTATTTTCTTTAGGCTTCGATTTTCTCATCAACATTTCATAAAAATCAAAACCTAAAAAAACAACAGCACAACAGATGCGGGAGAGTTCGTGTCTGGACCTGGCAGAGAAGGGAACTGCAGTATAACCAGCGTTACAGTCAAGGATAATAACGCGAGGGTAATTCTGCTGAATGGAAAAGGGAGTCATCTTACCGTCTAGAAGCTCGTAGATCAAAACAAAGTTGTTCTTGATGTTCTCCTCGCTGATCTTGCCGAAATAGGCGGTCATGACGTCACACATCTTGTAGAGGAACTCGAACACCATGGCTGCGTTGACGTTCTGCTTGGTGACGGCAGCCAGCCAGATGTTGGAGCGCTTGACGTGGAAGAAGCTGGTGCGGGCGATGTTGGTGACGGGCGAGCGCACCTGCTGACGCGCGTGGATCACGTTCACACGGAACGCATCCACCGCATTCCTCCTGCAGGAAGACCATTTGAAGGAATGACTCAATGATTCGGCCATTAACCGCTCATTGCCGCCACCTTCTGTAGGTTTTAAAGGGTTTATTTTAAAGGGTTAGTTCGGTCAAAAATGAAAATTATGTCATTAAATGGTTCACCCTCACTCGTCCCAAGCCCGTAAGACCTCTGTTCATCTTCGGAACACAGTTTAAGATATTTTAGATTTAGTCCGAGAGCCTCCATTGAAAATGTGTGTCCGGTATACTGTCCTTGTCCAGAAAGGTAATAAAGACATCATCAAAGTAGTCCACGTGACCAGTTAGTTACCAGTTACATTTTGGTCCAAAAATAAAAAAAAGTACGACTTTATTCAGCATTGTTTTGTCTTCCGGTTCTGTTGTGTCTGTTCGGTTCGCGCGTTCACGAGTCCGCAGTGACGCTGCTGACGTGTATCTGGTGCGTCCGTGTATTCGGGTTCAAATAAATATGGCTGGGCAAAAAAAATGCAAGTCTTCCTCTGTGTGGAAATCCTTAAACATGTTTGTGAAGATTGTTTTGTACAGTGTGCGTCTCCCTCAGACTGTGAACAAAGCTCGGGCGCACCAGCAGCGTCACTGAACGCGGATACACAACAGAACCGGAAGACAACACAATGCTGAATAAAGTCGGGAGTTTTTGTTATTTTTGGAGCAAAATGTATTTTCGATGCTTCAAAACATTGCAACTAACCCACTGATGTCACATGGACTACTTTGATAATGTCTTTATTACCTTTCTGGACAAGGACAGTATACCAAACACACATTTTCAATGGAGGCTCTCGGACTAAATCTAAAATATCTTAAACTCAACTGTGTTCCGAAGATGAACGGAGGTCTCAAGAGCTTGGGACGACATGAGGGAGAGTCATTAATGACATCATTCTCATTTTTGAGTGAACTAACCCTTTAAAGTATCTTTTCAATTTTAAAATCATTTCACATATCAATGTTTTAGTGGCGAGCAGAACGAGGCCGGTGGCGTTCTTTCACGTCCCTCAACCTCGTTCTGCTCACCAGTTTTATTTTTAAAACATTAAAACATTATTTATGCATTTATAACTGCAGGTTAAATCCATTTATATCACCTCTAAGCTGCATTAAACAGTCTGTTAAATCTAAATCCCACTTCAGATGTAGCTTCTGTGTTTCCTCTGCATTACAAAGATGATGATTTTGTTCATACTTACTGATATCATTTGATTGGTAACAGCCCTATAGCGTCTTATTCTAAATGAATTTATTGAATAAATGTAATCATTTGACATAAGGTAAGAAAGAAATGCCCTCAATAAATGCAGATAAGAGGTAAACGTATTGGAAAACTGTATTTTTATCACTGCTGCGAAACAACCGCACAAAACATGAAGAAAAACAAAAACTTCAGGAGTCAGCTGTTCACGGCAGTCCTAAACCCGCCATGGTGCCATCACAATAACACAACACACTCAGCAAAATATCATCTGATCATCGTTCTCTACAAAATCCCAGTTTTTGTCAATATCGCACAGCCTTACTACATACACGTTTTCATCCCCTCTCTCTTCTCCATCCTAGAGTTCCCTTTCCTCCAGGCATGCTCGACATGCACACGCACTGCGACTTCACCGAATGGTCTCTCTTTCTCACACAGCCCTGCATGCGTGCATGAACACACACACTGCGACAGTACGAGTTGGCAGCGATGTACAGACCCACTGTATCCATAGCAACCCTTCTCTGTACGGACCATGACTAGACGATTGCCTGAATATTCCAGAACGGAACTTCCACACAATCAGGGGCCGTGTTCTAGAAGTCCTCTTTATATGATCTCACTCTCTGCTTTTTCTTTATATCCCTACTGAAGGTGCAGGTGGGAAAAACACACATATTTGAGTGCAATTATTCCCACAGAAGCCAAACAAATGATAGGAGCTGAAATGAACAAGCTCATATCTACTTCCTGTTGAAGCAATTAAAGACTATTTTCTAAACACAACCACACGCACGTTTCACAAACCACCCTGACTTACCCAATGTCATCACGGTAGACACGGGAGATCAGCACCTCGCCCTTGTGGTTGTAGATGAAGAGTCCTCCGATCATGGTGGTGGCCTTGCTCAGTGTTCACGGGCCATTTTCTAAAACTGAATAAAGAGGCAGAGCCAAGCTGTCAGTCATTGAAAAGATATTTGACCAATTGCTTTGAGTTTAAATAAAAAAAAAACAATTAAAAAAAAAATCGAGAATAAATAAATAAATAAAAATCTCTCCCTTAGAGGGTAATTCCACCAGTGGAGACATGAATATGTATTGAAAGTGGGTCATATATGTAGTAGAATAGTTTCATAAATTTTTAATTTGGGTCCTTCTTGGCCGCTAAAAGGCAGAAAATGACTTTTTAGAGCTTGTGGATTGTAGACAACTATCCCCATAGTGCATTGCAATGCTCAGCTCCACAGGCCACTCCCACTACTCCGCCCATCAATATAGACTAGAGTTGAGCTTCACTCTATGCTACCGCCTGGAAATCATTTCGCACAATGGAATCAGATAATGTGCGCTACTATAAAATGACGATGTAAGAGTGTCAAGGCGGCGCCGCACCATCAGACAATAAATTGGAGTGATTCTATATGAGCTTAAGACAATCGGCACACTTACTCTGACGCGAAATTTTACGCGTGCAGCCAAACCTTGGAGCGTTTTGTCTTGGCCATCTTCATTAATCCCCTCGCTATTCCAGCCAGACCGATATATCGGCAGACCGATATTATCGGCCGTTATTAGGCATTTTCCAAACTATCGGTATCGGCAGTTATAATTAATATTATAAATTAATATTAATTTTTAATTAATAATTATTAATAATAATTAATATTATTAATTAATAAATTAATATTTTTAAAAATAAAATAAAAACGGACGAAACACGCTTGAACCATGTCATGAGTGTTGGAGTTGTATAGTTTGTCCACCAGAGGGCACTCTACACCGTTCCTGTTGGCAACACTCTTTGAGTTGGTCACGATACATACATTGCTTGAATAACAATTAAAAGAACAACCCCATCAGTTCTCTCAACTCAAATAAGCATGACAAAATTTGTGACTATCATGTCCAGTTTAAAATAAATAAATAAATAAATAAAGTAAATAAAATATCGGCAGATATATCGGAATATCGGAATTTAAAACCCAAAAATATTTGTATCGGTATCGGCCTTCAAAATCCTTTATCGGTCGGGCTCTACTCACTATCAGACGTTCCAGGAGTCTCTCTCATATTGATAACGCCTCCCTGATGCCGTAAATGAGTTAAAATCTCCTAGATTCTAGAGCAAGCGAGCGAGAGCGCGCATGCGAGACAGATCAGACTGTGCCCCAAATCGTATAGTGCATGCACGAGGGAGAGGGAGAGAGACTTTGCATGTGTGCGCCTCATGATGCAGAGACTCAGGCACCGGAATTTTCATTCTTATTTGGTCTGGTTATTACCGTTTACGTTGGAACCGGATCCCTATTGGCACTGTGTTTCTGTACCGAACCCTATCCATAATGCATCCGTCTGCGTATTCAGTACCTTTGGCCATATTTTCAAAAAGTTTCTGCCGGTGAAATCAAACGCACTGATCTGTGATAGGTCTGTTAGCGCATTAGGTCCAAGCCTCTATGGGCGGGTTTGAAAGGGTGGGAACTAGTTCTTGTTGTCTTTACAGAAATCAATGGAAATCTTAACGCAAATGGGTGGAGTGTCCCTTTAAGGCTAAACAAGAGATTAAAAAAACTCAACCACAAAGATGCTGAAAACACATGGAGATCTTCCTCTAATACCCTGCTCCTACAATCCTCTCTGTTTACACCTTATAGTAATCAAGCTACTGAAAAATCCAGTCTAAATGAGTATACCGCACCAACATAAATGCGAATGTTCTTTCATCAGATCGCATGATTAAAGCAATAGATCAACCAAAAATGAAAATTGCACCATAATTTCCTCGCCCTCAAGTCAACTCTCTTTTGAACGAGCATACGGCCGTTGCCAGAAGGCAGCGATTATTGTTTATAAAGTTTTAAATATATCTTTAACAAAAACCCATCGCTTCGCTTCAGAAGGCATGGAGACGTGTAGATTGCTTTTATGATGAATGGATGCGCTTTTTTGGAGATTCAAAAACTCTCCACTCCCATTATAAAGTTGGGAAGTAGCTGAAATTCACTTGAAGCTGTTTGTATTTAGAAAATGATGATGAACAAATGACTGAATTTTCAATTTGGAGTCAATTTAGAGCTTCAAGACCTCACTAAATGAACCAATCCTGCACTCAAACTCATTTAATAGACCAATGCTTAATCAAATTAAGCCTATTAAATCATATTTCAAACATCAACTTCTAAGACCACTAAACTTATCAGAAAACAGTACATGCCTTTTGATTGATAGTTCTTTTCCAGCAAGTAAAAGACGTTTTACTTGCATTTTACAGAAGTAGTCCGTTATAGTCTTATGAAGACTCATGGATTTACATTATAAGCTATAGATATCAAAAAATGTCATCTTAATTTTGGGCCATATATCCTAAATAGCAACATTTTGCACCAAATTGCATAATTCTCCTCAGTTTTGTCCACTGAATTAAATGGTGATTTGCGCCTCCTTGGGTATGAGCTCCATATTCTCACATCATACTATAATAAAAGCCTGATGTAGCCTATCAAATATGATACAAAACATGCAAACTTTTATATTTTGTAAAGGTTCAATATTTGAGTATTATTTCATGTCAGGCTTTACAGGGTTAAAGTGACATTGACACACTCATCTCTCTGGACGACAGGACCCTTGCCATTCAACAAGGTGGAAAAACAAAAGGAACAGATAACAGTTCATGTAATTCTAAACCAAAATGAGCCTAAACATTAAATTGAGTGAAATTAATATTGATATATAGTGAGTTCTTGTACACAAAATTACAACCAACTCGACACAACAATATTAGTAATTGGGACACCAATATATCAGAATATCCATTCGAATATGATGCATATTTTGATGATGATGTCATTCTCAGCTCTATTGCATCCATGATGGCCGCTGATGCAAAAATAGAAGAGTTCACATGGCAATGCTGGCCGGGATATTATAATGTTTTGTATTATTTCCAATGATGATTTTAATCATAACGTTAATAATCTGCCGCATCCATCATGTTTGCGGATTGAGCCGACCAGCCCACTGCGGACCGTCTGTCTAAGACACTAACAAACAGTATAAGTTAGATATGATAGTATTATGAAAAAAAAAAACAGATTTGATTATTTAATGTAAAATGTTTATCTGAATACACGCAAATGATTAATCTGTAGAAGTATGTTAACGTTATGTGACGCTAGCCGCTCTTCCCATTCAAACGCACAGACATCAAGATTTTAAGCATATTATGTTTTCTTTAAAAAAAAAAAACGGATCATAACTAATCCACGTTATTCATTTAACATATTTCCATAAGACAATTTTAGGTAAAACAACCCGACTCCGGCTAATTAGCTGGTTAAGCTAACTAGCCCAGCTCGGTTGTGTCACGACTGACCGGACCGGTGTCTTCAGTCACTCACTCACTCACCTCTGCGTGTCTGTCTCGGTGTCTCCCTCCGGACCGGACCGGACCGGACCGAACCGGCTCAGCTCAGCAGAGACAGATGTGTTCGGTTCTGACCGAAGCTCAGAGTTATTGAGAGTATTTGGTGTTTTAGGATGCGGTCACCGTTCACTCATGAATCCAAGATGTCGCCCGCTGCTCCCTCCCTCTCGCTCTCTGCTGCCGTCAGCTGACACGCACACAACACACACATACACACACACACTCGTTTTCGCCGTCTTCGTGGGGAGTGGACTCTCCATAGACATAATGGTTTTAGTACAAACATATTCTATTCTATGCCCTATCACTAAACATAACACACACACTTCCATGTTTTATGGGGATTTTCTATAGACATAATGATTTTATACTGTACAAACACATCACAGAAAACGTACTACGTTTTTACATTTTCAAAAAAACACAACTATGATTTATAGCTAAGCTGTTTTCCTCATGGAGACCAAAAAATGTCCCCACATGGACAAGATTTTGGAAACACACATTGGTTTCATGATATGAAAGGCATCACATCCTTCTTTTTCTTTCTTTCTTTAAGTTTTGTGTAAATTAACTAGGAAGAATGGGTGTGATTTGACTCCAGATGTGTGTGTATGTGTGTTGGAGGAGAGTTTTTCTCGGTGTGATTGAATCGAGGGTTACAGCTCATATCATTTTCTTAGGCACTGTAAGTTTTCAGATTTTGTGCTGGCTTTTGCTCCTCCTCTTTTTGTGCTTCTGGAATCCAAGACATTTTTAAGAGCAAAATGAATTCAGGCCCCCATGGTTTATTAAAGTAACATCGCTCCTTGTTGTTGGAACCTCTTATACGTTTCAGAAAAACACATTAGTGGATGTCTGGGGAACGTTTTAGCCTTAGCTGCCAAAAAAACCCCAATACTTTGCAAAAATAATGGAAGTTTAGGATGAGAGGACACGTGCTGAAGTTTCATTCTTTGGGTTACAGGATGTGAAGCATGTTCTGTTTTGCTCTGAAAGGCAAACCTTTATACACCACCTCGAGACGCTTCATTTGGTTCATTCTGAGTTGTATATAAATTACAGCTTGTCCCTGGATCTTCTTTTGATACTGTGAAAATGTAAATCATAGAACAGCTCTTCTGACAGCCAAAGAGAACAAAATACTTTTTTCAACCATTAAACTACGGCCGACAGTCAGAATCATTGTGGGAAAACATTCTCTATGAGCAAAAATCCACCCATCATTCTCTACCACGTTAAAACAAAGTGTGAGTCGAAATCAGCTGACGTCCCTCGAGCTCAGGACTCAGGAAAGATCCACACACAGTCTTTAGGCAATAAACTATATTTATAAATAAAACCATTTGTTTTGTCATAAAACAGTGTACAGTGAGTATTAAACTGAACCATTTAATACTGTTTTCCAATAATTAAACATGTGATAAATGCATCTGAGAAAAATGATCAAAGGTTTACAGAGAAACAATAAAGCTGAGTGCTGATAGTTAATGATGACAAACATCAACATATTAAGTACTGTGTTGTTTGGGGAAGAGTGAGAGAGTGAAGAGAGCTGCTCTTCATCACATTATAATAGTGCATCATCATCAGGTTCATTCAGGGGTGCTGATAATATAGAAACATTAAAGGTCCATTTTGATCTTTTGATCTCCACACATAATACAGGTAGAATATTACAAAGAATAACAGTACAGGACTGAATATCTCCCAAATTAATTTCTTTAAATCAACATCAAATCATATTTGACTTGAGCTACTTATTAATAAAAGTCCCTGGTCTTATTGTGCAGAATTCAATGGTTCACGTTATTAGAAACAAAAACAAAAAAACGTCATGTATCATGTTTAATAAATTCATTTTAACCCGAAGGTAAGGCAGACTTTAAAAGTCCTGTCTGTAAACTTAAAAACTCTCTTTTTTAACTCTCTCTCTCTCACTCTCCACAATTATTAGCAGAAAATTAAAGTCATAAATAGTAAATAATTGCCAAAGATTCTATCTTTTGATAGCGTTTGTCTTTTTTTAAATCATTAAAAATGATTTGTTCATCCTTTAAAAAGCAAAAAAATGATTTAGAAGTAGAAGATTACCTCACTTTTCTTCCCCGTGTCTCATGCTTTTCTTTCATTTCGCTTGAATTAGTTTATCTTCGACTGATAAACAGATCTTAGCTTGAGGATAATAAACTGGTCAGAGGACAAAATGTTATAAAATGCAGGTAAAGTACATAAAAAGTACACAAAAACCAGCCAGCATTCACCTTCACTCAGACTTCATCACTGAATCTCCATTAATCAGAGAACTCTGGTCTCTGAGGGCATGATGGGATACGTGACCTCTTCCAGTCTTCTTCACTGAAGAAAGTGCAAGCCACAGGACACAGGAGGAGAGTTAGGAGGGACACTCGGCGCGCTCCACCAGCTAAAATGTCAATGCATTTCTTTCTGGTCTTCCTCCCCATCTTTCTTTCTTGATATCACATGCCTGCGCATGTTGAGTCGGCCCTCTGGGTCACCTGTAGCACATCACATGACGTCGACGAAGAACTCGCTGGGGTTCCCCATGGCCATGCGGAAGGATTGGCGCGAGGCAGTGAGTTCGGGTGGCACCGAGGACAGGTCTCGTTCTGGAGGAGAGCCCGGGGCTGCTGTGGAGGGTGTCTGTGGCTGTGGAGGGAGGCCGGGCGGTACGCACACCAGGCTCTGGGTGCTTCGGATGGTGTGTGAGCTGCGCACGCTGTGTTCGCTAGGGGGCGCTGCAGAGCGTTCGCTGGGGGCCTTCTCTCTTTTCTCGGACTCGCTGCCACTGCCAGAGCGGCCTCCAGACTCCTGCGTTCCAGCCGCTGCGTTCACTTCGTTTTTGCTACCGCTGCGATTCGAGCCGGTGCTTCGACTGCCTGCGCGCGAAATGAAAGAAAGGAAATGTGAGACTCCATCACTGAAAGGGTGGAGTAGAATGCAGGGTTAGGATAAGGAATATTATTTGCACTTTTTTGGAAATAATTACCTATCATTTAAAGGTACAATATGCAAGATTTTTCACCACCAGGGGTCGCTAACCTCTAAGGCGTATATTGATGATGAACACCATACTAATACTGTGTTCTGCCTTAATTCTATGTGGCATTGATTCATTTTAGTACAGTGAACTCATTGTCATGTTCAAGAAACCAGTTTGAAATGATTCGAGCTTTGTGACATGGTTCATTATCCTGCTGGAAGTAGCCATCAGAGGATGGGGACATGGTGGCCATAAAGGGATGGACATGGTCGGAAACAATGCTCAGGTAGGCCGTGGCATTTAAAAGATGCCTAATTGGCACTAAGGGGCCTAAAGTGTGCCAATAAAACATCCCCCACATCATTACACCACCACCACCAGCCTGCACAGTGGTAACAAGGCATGATGGATCCATGTTCTCATTCTGTTTACGCCAAATTCTGACTCTACCATCTGAATGTCTCAACAGAAATCGAGACTCATCAGACCAGGCAACATTTTTCCAGTCTTCAATGGTCCAATTTTGGTGAGCTCTTTTGGTGAACATTTGGGATATTGTAAGTAATCAACTAAAAAAAATATATAAGATTAGCCTAGTGGTTTTTGGATATTTTACTGCAAAAATCCTGCATATTGTACCTTTAATATATATGTGTTGTTTTCTTTAGTACAATACTTGAATTGAAACAATTTTACCCAAAAATTCTATCATAATTTTCTCACCCTCATGTTGTTCCAAACCTGTATTAATTTCTTTCTTCTGCTGAACCCAACCCCCTAAATAAATAAGTGGCATTTTGAGCGAATATGAGTTCTTTATATCAAAATAAAGGTCTCGATGAGCTCTATCCAATGGTGCCAAAATACCTATCTGAGATAAAACTATATTGAATAAAGCAACAAAAAGGCGTATCTGACGTATTTGACTTTTTTTGGGAAAATGTTTTAGAACATGTTCATTGTGTTAAAATGCCATACATTTTTTACTTAAATACTCATTCATGTAAGTATGCCTGTGGTTGCAGTGTTTGTGGTTTAAGGTTAATAATACAGGTGACTGAAGTGTGGTCAAAATTTTTTTTTTTCTCTCTTGTAAAGTTTGTTAAAAGCCACATACGCCCCTCTGGCTCCAAGCCCTCGACATCTTCTTTTGGAAATTATTTTAGACTACACAAGTAAATCAAGCTGAGAACCATTTATGAACTAGCGTACTGCTTTTTAAAAAAACAAATCCATGCAAAAAGAAATCCTTGAAACAACATGGATTAGATCTAAATGTAAATAAATATAGTTTAATTGTATAGAGGCATTACTTGACCCTGAGGGGCATTTTTGTTCATTTTGGTGGTATTTTTGCCCCAAGCGCCCTTCCTCACCTTCGCTGTGAGGGCTACCGGCGCTGCCGCCCCCTGCAGTGAAGCTGTATGTGGGATCGTGCACAGGATGGGGATTGTACGGGTGAGGGATCGGGTACTGATAAGGGAAGGTGAGAGGCCAGGGAGCCACCCCAGGGTGGGGCAACGGAGCCAGAGTGTCCTGGTCAGACGCCCCACTAGAACCGTCATGGTCATGCAAGGTGAGACAGGCCATATCTGAGAGAGAAGAGGAACAAACAGGAGGGAAATAGAGTTTACTCCAAATGAATAAATAAAAGATGCTTTAGCGTGAAAGATTGGGGAGAAATCTAAGAACTAAAGATCATGCACTCACTGCCACAGAGGTCCCCAAAGATGTAATAGCACTGTTCAGAGAAGGTGATCTTGTTGACAGTGTGGCGGATGTAGCCGGCTTTTAACAGGTTGCTGGCGTATTTGCGTGCCTCCCGTCTGTCAGTGAAGCCCTCGACGTGATGATACAGCCAATCCACCACATCTGAACCTGATAGGAAAAACTAATATTTCACCTCTGAAGACACTGTTGTCCCAGCAGAACATGCACAGGTGTAATTCATCACATTAACTATCAACATTAAAGGGATAGTTCACTTTGAGATTAATTTTTGATATGTTTTAGCTTACCTCAAGGGCATCCAAGATGTAGGTGTCTTTGTTTCCACAGTAGTTTCAATTTTGATATTTTTAGCTCAAACCGTTCGTGTCTGTCAGTCATATAATGGAGGTCTATGGTCACCACCTCAAAGAGCATGCACAGAGAAGTCCAAATTACACATGATTTAATGACTCGTAAATGTAAGTGCACATTGACGGCCCAAGACACGAAACGAGCGGTTTGTGTGAGAAAACGAACAGTATTTACGAGTCATTAAATCGTGTTTAATTTGGACTTCTCTGTGCATGCTCTTTGAGGTGGTGACCATAGACCTCCATTATATGACTGACAGACAAGAACGGTTTGACCTAAAAATATCAAAATGGAAAATACTGCAAAAAACAAAGACACCTACATCTTGGATGCCCTTGAGGTAAGCTAAAACATCAAAAAACTTAATTTCAAAGTGAACTTTCCCTTTAACAACCACAAAGCCTCCAAATACTGTTTCTCTTCATTTTGAGCAGCGTATCTATTGTTTTATAATAAAAAACCTAACATTTGCGTAATGTTTTGCTGCTTGAAAGGTATTCTATCTTTCTTAAAGAGATAGCTCAACCAAAAATACAAATTCTCTCATCAGTTACTCACCCTCATGTAAATGAGTTATGAACGCAAACAAAGACTTTTATAAAAAAATAATCCATCTCTGTGACGTAAACACAGCCATCATTGTTTTAACCCATACAACCCCATTGGATGAATTAATGTCTGCTAAAGCAAAGAAATAATTGTATGTAAGAAAAATAGTAATATGTTAAATCATATAAACTATCACCGTCGTATGTGCTTTTAAGGGTTGTAAACATAAGCGTTTTGTGAAGCTCACGTGAGAAGTGCAGTGGACTGTCAAGCTTCACAACACGCTTCAGAAGACATCGATTCTTCCACATGGATGTAACGATGACTGTGTGCTTTTTGGAGCATCGACATTTCAGAACCTATTCACTTGCACTATATGGACTCCCAGAGATAAGTAAAAGATCCCTTTAAGTGTCTAAATACATTTGTATGTTGATGTTTTAAAATTAAAAAAGTAATGAGGTGCTGGAAAATTACATCTTTAAAGTGGGCATGATATTAAAATTGACCCCATCAATGAAGCGCATAAGTTTAATTTCTTTTATTTTAACCTTGAAATGTTTCATCAAAATGTCATAACTGGCTCTTCCGGTGAAAACGACTTCTCTTTGGTAGGACTTCCCCAATAATTAGTCACTTAAATCCGCCCCTGAAAGCTAACGTTCATCGGCCTCCACTTTTCTCAATATCCAATCAACATCTGATGAATGGAACCAAGTCCTGCCTACATTTGGTATTTTTTGCAAATCCGTTATGCTCAGATGTACAGAAGAAGTGATTCATTGCTACTTCCATTTATTTTTTTTTTAAAAAGAGATAAAAAAACACCACTATAGACCTTATGCACCAGAGAAACAAGGGCGCCGCCATCTTTAGAATATTGTCTTTGAACTTCCGTTTTTGCGGTCGCTCTGTATATCTCTATGGCATCGCTGTCCAGGAGTAATTAGCTTTTGAAGTGGATTTACTTATTTTAGAGTTAACGATCATGAGGATTGTAATGTTTAAAGCAGATGTCTTAACAAATGTCAGTAGACCGGGAAGATTTTAAAACGAGCCGTTCATTCATAAATAGGCAAGATCACTGTGAAAATACAGACCGGAAGACAAAAGACAACGAGCGCACGCTGAAAAGGGGCGGGGCTACATAAGGTCTATAGATAGTGACATCCATTTATGTTAAATATTTCAATTCTTTAACAATTAACAATTATGGCTGTTACCAATCAAATCAAATACAAAAGTGTCTGTAAACTGCATAGATACTGAAAATGATTCCAGATAACAGATATAAAGTTTTTTTTATTTAATTTTTGGTGATATTTCCTCCCCACGCCCAGATTAGTTTATGAATTTTTAAGAATGAGGGTGCAGTTTTACCTATGAATGCATTAGGGATGGTAATCTTCAGCCACATTCTGTCTCGCACCTCCAGGCCTGACTCTGCCGATGCCATCGCTTTGGCTACTGCTGCCATGTCACTATGGATGGACAGATGGAAATCCTCGAACCCTGCAGAGTAAAGCATAGTGAGAAGGTGCAGAGCAGTCCACAGATGTGGGTGAATTACAAAAATGTGCTTCGTGAGAACATCAAGGTGCTGTAGCCATTACCAACTCATTACATATGAGAAGAGCTCTGGATTTCCCTTGTGAAAAAGAAGTGTGCTTAATTGTAATCAATGTGCACTTCAAATCTTAAAAGTATGTTCAAACAAATGTAAAACCCCATTTCCAGAAAAGAAAGATATTTTTTATCGTTTATAAAGAAGTCTACGATAAATTATTCGCGCAAACATGAATGCATTGTTGTTGATCGTGGGAAATATTCCCATCGTAAACAAAACTCAGCCACTGCGTCTTCAGCGGTTCAAATTTAGGAAGATCAAAATGATTTGTGTGTTTGTTATTGCTCCCAAGAACAGAAAAACACAATCGCTTAGACGCCATTCTGCTCCAGTGTATCAACAATGACGGACTATGATGACAGCTCGCTCAGGGCGGGTCTGTATTGAAACACTGATGTAAATCAACATTCGTGGGAGGGGCGTCATGCGCCGTGTGATGTCACAGTACAATCAGTACAATGTGCAGTACAATCAACTTGTAAAAGTGACAACTTGTAAAACGTTTATTCCGAGCAAGTTAATATTCAGAAAAAATGTGTTTGTCATAGCAATCAAAATCTGAAATGTTACTTCTGGTCTGGAATGATGTTTCCAATGATTGGGTTGAAAACGCTTTACCGTTGGAGATGGAGAGGCGGTGCGCTAAAATAAAACCCAGCCTTCGATATTACGTTTCACTTGGAAATACTTCACAACACTGAAGTTGGAGACTTTAAAGTATATTATTTCTGTATAGTATTCTTTGGTCTGCAAATGTGTGCTTCTTTTCCACAAGGGTGGCCCTAATTTCCAAAGTATAGTTTTTGTATTTCATTCAAGACAAATCACAAATTTTTGATTTCCATTTGACACACTCAGTTGATGAGGGCTACGATCGAAACACAGTAAGCAGTGGACTAGCAGATGAAGTCATCCTCTGGCGACAGACAGCAGGCCCAGCAGAGGTGGACTATGGGAAGGGTGGGTGGATAAACACTTACGCTCAGTCTCTGGAATGGAGCTTGTGATGGAGGAGCTGGTGGAGGTGATTGTACTCATGGAAGGGCTCATACCGTACACTGGGTACGCCCCCGTCATAGCGGCCGTGTGAGACACCCAGGCAGCAGGATCTATGGGACGGATCGGCTCACCTGAATGAACACAGGGGAAGTCACTTGGTCATTTGAATCCAAAAAGGTCAAGAACAGTAAAAGAAAGTCATTTAACTGTGAAAGTGAAATGGTTGTGAAAACCACTTTTAAAAAAAACTTTTGCTGATAATTTCCTCACCCCCATGTCATCCGAGATGTCCATGTCTTTCTTTCTTAAGTTGAAAAGAAATTAAGGTTTCTGATGAGAATATTCCAGGATTTTCTCCATATAATGGACTTCAATGGGAACCAAACGGTTCAAGGTCCAAATGAGAGTTTCAGTGCAGCTTCAAAGGGCTTTAAACGACACCAGACGATGAATAAGGGTCTGATCAAGCAATATTTTTAAAAATAAGTAACAGTTTAAGTTTTATAAGCACAAATTGCTCTTTTTTCAAATCATTTAGTTCAACGAACTTAATCAACAAAATGACTCGAAAAAAGATTCGTTCATTTTGATGAACGAGTTCGAACAGGAGAGTCACGAATGTGCATCACAGAACAGAGCAAGGTGAAAATTACACAATTTTTTTGTCTGTTAAGATCACTTTGTCAGATTACACAATTTTAACTCCTAAAATCTTGTCGTGTCATGAATATGAAACATGTCAGACAACAAGTTGGTTCCTGAAATGTCATCGAGAAGGCAAAACTAGTAGCGAGTGACTTCTGGAAACAAACGTAAACAAACAATGTATGAAGCGTATTGGCTGAAAAAAGTAAAAAAGAAAGAAAAAAAAGATCCTCCAAAGAGAACTTGAGGTAAAATATTGTTTACTTATATATTTTTTTACCATCGTCTCTCTTTCGTTTCGCCATTTTTGAAAGTTGTGCACGGAAAAGCTTCTGTGCTGCTATTGGTCAACCTCATACATGTGACGGAACCCGTTGTGAACGACTGTTAAAAAAATTAAACATGCTAGTCTTACGCAACATAAGTTGTCGCCCACTATGACACACTATACGAGATGATACAAACGAATCTTGCGTCCCGACGCCCGTTGACGTTTACGAATCCCCACGACACCCTACATCAAACGGATCGTGCCAAAATCGGGCTAAAATCGTGTAATCTGAACCAGGCATAAAACTTAAACTTTTTTTTTTTTTTTAAATGAGCGATCGTTTCGCTTGATAAGACCCTTATTCATCGTCTGAAATCGTTTAAAGCCCTTTGAACAGTTTGCAGTTTGCCCTGAAACTCTCATTTGGACCTTGAACCGTTTGGTTCCCATTGAACTCCATTATATGGAGAAAAATCCTGGAATGTTTTCATTTAAAAACCATAATTTCTTTTCGACTGAAGAAAGAAAGACATGGACATCTTGGATGAGTGACATGAGGGTGAGTAAATTATCTGCAAAAGTTTTTTTCAAAAGTGAACTACTCTTTTAAGGTTGACTTGAACAGCACTGTAACCCAGTATCTCTCTTACTTCTTGGGAGGGTGAAACAGCTACGGGGGTTTGGATCCCAACATTTGGCCACAGTCAGTATGATGGGTCTGTAAACGTGAAGATGCACGATCATAGGTAACGTCAGTGCTGACATAAATATCATCTAGCCCGTAACAAGAGAAGCAAACATCACAGCATCCACTTCTTACCCAGGTTTATGGACAATCTCTCGCAGCACCCTCACTGCATCATCATTACTCATGTTCTCAAAGTTGATATCGTTCACCTACAACACAAAAGCAACTGTTAGAAATCTCTTCGAAACAGCCAAAACAGACCATGACAGTGTGACTGACCTGCAGAAGCATGTCACCAGGCTCAATGCGTCCGTCAGCGGCCACCGCGCCGCCCTTCATGATGGAGCCGATGTAGATCCCTCCATCACCCCTCTCATTACTCTGCCCGACTATACTAATCCCCAGAAAATTATACTTCTCTATAGCAAGAGGAACAGAGGAAAACAAAATGGAGAGATGAGGAGCAGAGTATAGATTTAGTATTATGAGAGTGCGGTAAAACACTATTTACTATACTATACTCACCCATGTTTAACGTGACAGTTATGATGTTCAGAGACATGGTGGAGTCAGTTATGCTGCTGAACGATGAGGACTGGAAAGAAACAGAGATAAGGACACTTAAAGAGACAGCTCAACAATGACAGCCGGATACAAACACAATGTTTATCAGGCGCGGGAGTCTCACCCTCTCCATCCTGGGTGCTTTGGGTTTCCGTCTGCGGCGCCGATGGCGTCTCATGAGACGTGACGATGTGCTCTGCTCCGTAGAGCTGCTGAACCTGCAGTGGCATCACAGATGAATCTTCAAAACATCCTATCTAGTGTCTTTTGTGCACATATAATGCACGTTACAGTCCTCTCAGCTCTGATTGGTCCTGATAGTCATGTGATTCCTACCATTCAATCCTTTGAGTTAGTGTAGTAGTGTATGAGACCATGGAAAACCATGCTTTGTGTTGGCTTTCCAGAGCATGTGATTTGAATGTGCATTAAGTCATTTAAGTGTTTAAAGGAGCCATTTTCTATATGTATCATGAATAGTTTCGCCTCCTCTCTGATGCTTACTCTTACAATCTGTATAATTTCAACATGCCTGCATGCAAATTATCGTTGTTAATACTGACCTCTGTACATGTGCCAGAATTGTCCTTAAAATGGAGTAAAAATGCTAAGTATTTTTACGGGTCCTAATTATAGATTTTATTATCTTTATGCAAAAATACTGTGCATAAACTGCTAGGACTTTTTGCATTTTTACATTGTTTTCAGGCCATCATTAAGCCCCATAATTCTCATTACTGTAATGTGAAACATAAAGATTAACATATATTTTATTTTACTATCATTAAGATTATACATCATGGTTACTGTAATATATAAAAAAATAAAAAAAACACAGACTGTATCAGTGTAATGAAAATTATAGGGCTGTCAAACAATGAATCGCATTCAAAATAAAAGTTTGTGTTTACATAATATATGTGGGTGCACTGTGTATAATTATTTTATATATATAAATACACACACATGCATGTATATTTTTAGGAAATATTTTCATGCATATAATTTAAATATAAATATTTATATAATAATATATTATAATATATTATACTGTATATTATAATATAAAAATATTATATATATTATAATAATATAAATATTTTATACATAAATACTATTTTTTTCTTAAATATATACATGCATGTGTGTGTATTTATATATATAAAAAATAATCATACACAGTACACCCACATATATTATGTAAACACAAACTTTTATTTTGAATTTTATTTTTATTTAGAATTTCGTTTGACAGCCCTAGAAAATTATTATGATGACAAAGAAAATATTGTGAATTGGGGCTAAATCTGCTTTATTGTCCAAACAATTCTCAAGGTGCTAATAGTAGAGTAGATTGCATTTTCTCTTTACAATCTGACTGACCAACGTGCATTTTAAAGGAGTACGTAGTTTTGCTGATAATTTACTCACCCCCATGTCATCCAAGATGTCCATGTCTTTTTTTCTTCAGTCGAAAAGAAATTAAGGTTTTTGATGAAAACATTCCAGGATTTTTCTCCATATAATGGACTTCAATGGGAACCAAATGGTTCAAGGTCCAAAAGACAGTTTTAGTACAAACTGCAAACTGTTCAAAGGGCTTTAAACGATTCCAGACGATGAATAAGGGTCTTATCAAGCGAAAAGACCATTTAACGATCGCTTCATCGTTCGTGACTCTCCTGTTCGAACTCGTTTATCAAAATGAACGAATCTTTTTTTGAATCATTTCAAGGTCCAAATGGTTAGGCGAGCATTTGTGTTTCTAAAACTTAAACTTTTTTATTTATTTTTGAAATGACCGATTGTTTCGCTAGATAAGACCCTTATTCATCATCTGGTGTCGTTTAAAGCCCTTTGAAGCTGCACTGAAACTCTCATTTGGACCTTGAACTGTTTGGTTCCCAATGAAGTCCATTATATGGAGAAAAATCCTGGAATGTTTTCCTCAAAAACCTTAATTTCTGTTCGACTGAAGAAAGAAAGACATGGACATCTTGGGTGACATGGGGGTGAGTAAATTATCAAAAGTGAACTACTTTCATAGATCATAGATAGCAGATAGTCGACCGGTAGAGGACAAAAATATTTTAAAATCCTGCAAAATTTTCCACGAATGGTTGCATGCAAGAAGAGAAAAAAAGCAATGCTTTTTTTTAAATTGAATGGCCCTGTTGATGAGTTTTCATAAACAATGTGTGTACTAGGAGTTTTGCATTGTGAAAGTCTACATACATAATGTCTACATCAAACTTCCATTTTAAAAGAGTCAGAAAATTCCTTGTTTGAAAATCCCTGTTGAAAGTGTTTCAGCCTCACCTGCTGGCCGAGTCGTCCTCCTCGGAGTCGAAGAAGCTGGTGGTGTCCAGCTCACTGCTCATGAGCGTGGAGGAGCTCTCATAGCCTCCGATCTCCTGTCTGCGCTCCGGCCGAGAGTGACCGTTTAACCGGCCTCCTGCAGAAGACAACACCCATCAAACAAGCCCGCGGGGTTTCCTCATCCTCACTAAACAGACCTGGGGAAACTCACCATGGTCATGTGCATCTTTCCTACGAGGCCTTTCTCTCTCCCTCTCTCGATCTCTTCGCAGCGATGGACCCACCTCAGGCTCGGTGTCGTTGACCAGGTCATCCTGACTTCCTGCGGCATTCGCACTGCATGAAAAGCGGACATTAGAAAGATGAAGGCTGGGTGTTCAGAAGACAGGCAGTGATAAACACATCGCTGAGTGACACATGCCACACACACACAATGTACAGTAAACATTCACAGATCACAAATAACCATTCTCAACTCAGAAAGTTGTGATTAAAGAAAACTCCAGTTTGTGATTTGGCGGCATACATACTGTATCAGCTGAAGTGTTTGGGGAAAAGTACAGCTTCTGTGTGAGAAGGATCCGTACCCGTATGTTTTGAGGATCACCAGCAGAGGGCGCTCACAGGTTGCTGCTGTATTTCTCTTAACTACATTTGGCTGTGTTCACTCACAGTGTATGAATAATTAATTAACCTGGACACAAACACTCTCACAGAGGGGAGTCATGCTGCCTGACAGACAGAACAGGAAACACACACACACACACACACACACAGACACAGACAGGAAACACCAGCAGGACAAACAACTATGCACACACATGTGGTTACATGCAGATAAAGAGACCCACTGACCAACAATGGCACAAACAGACCTGTGGGAAAAACCACTGATATAGGCAGCAAAACAACAAATATCAAAATCTATATAAAAAGGCCTGCACGATTTTGTCAAAGTAAATCACATGGTATTATTTGTGAGATTTGAACTGTGAAATCATTAACATTAAAAATCACAATAGAGCGCAACAATAACTGCCCTGGGTTCCAGGAGTATTTTTCTCATTCAATTTCTCCATAGGGATTTTTTTTTTGCCATGAATGAACCAAATGCACCTTTGAAATCAAACAAATAATATATCTGTTATTTGTTACATGTTATTTGCAATGAAATGAAAATATATTATATTTAAAAGTATAATTACTTGAACCTAAAGAGTGTTTTTGACTATTATGTATGGTTTAAAGTGTATTGCTGAAGCATTTATGGTAACTAAAATATATACGTTAATATAATTTCCACAGACACTTGTATGCCATGTATATTTAATTAAATATATTAGTGATTATATTTGAAAATGACGAAGTTGCCATTTATTACACTTAAAATATATTCCCTTTAAACGTAATCCTGAACAACACATAATAATCAAGTACTTTACATGTGCTTTAGTTTGTTAGTTAAAGGGATAATTCACTTTGAAATTAATTTTTGGTATGTTTTATCTTACCTCAAGGGCATCCAAGATGTAGGTGTCTTTCTTTCCACAGTATTTTCAATTTTGATATTTTTAGGTCAAACCGTTCTTGTCTGTCAATCATATAATGGAGGTCTATGGTCACCACCTCAAAGTCCAAATTAAACATGATTTAATGACTCGTAAATGTAAGTACACATTGATGGCCTAAGACACGAAATATATAGTTTTTACCTCTTGTAATCACAGTCACGTCCAAGTGGGTGGCTTAGAGGTGGTGACCATAGACCTGCATTATATGACTGACTGACAGACAAGAACGGTTTGACCTAAAAATATCAAAATTGAAACTACTGTGGAAACAAAGACACCTACATCTTGGATGCCCTTGAGGTAAGATAAAACACATAAAAAATTAATTTCAAAGTGACCTATCCCTTTAAAACAACTAAATTATTTTAAATGGACTTTAAAGTAAAACTTTTAATTTTATATTACAAGTTATAAGTTACTAACACACTTAACACTCTTATTAAGTGTATTAAGAAACAGTCATGAAAGTGTACTCTCTTTAAGTTATTATATTATTTAAAAATACATAATTTACATTAAAAAATATGAACTCTGAGACCAAATGTGAAAAGACTAACAATGATTCAAAATGCACCCTTAAAGGAAAAATGCAACTCCTTCACTTTGAGCTTTGACAATTTAATTTATTTAATTAAACTATAGCCTTTTGCAGTTTAATAAAGGCCATAACACAATCTGATTAGCTGTGCAGCCCAAATAATGCTTCACATCCCTAACAAACCAAGCACTTAAAGCAGTCAATGCCTTTGTAGGAAAATCCTCAATCTAAATTGATGAGCGTGTCTGTCTACGAGGGTCAGTAGGGTTGATTAGATTCACAAGTAATGGGCTCCTCGGATTATTGGAAAATGTAAACGCACAGCTCCGAGACTCGCACAGCTCCTCTTAACACACCTCTTGTGATCAGGCAGATGTCATTAAAGATATTGACGTGCTAGCGCTCTCTGGGTTAGGGCTCTGATTAGCCCACATTAGAGGAAACTGGTGCCTTTGAGACCGAAGGATAATGAGAGCAAGTCAACACAGAGCACTTCCGGTCCCTAACCACCTCCAGTGAGTGTTTATCTGATAAAATCACACACAATATTTAGCAGTGGATCCGACATTTTTGTGCCGCCCTTTTGTAGAGATAAATATTTTCAAGCCCTTCACCTACAGTACATGCACCCATAAAGACAGTCTCAGCCTCTCGAAAAACACTATAGGAATTATTAATTGTAATATTTTGAGGCACACAACACACTGGGGTCTATATTCATAACTCGTCATATTTTCTTGTCTTTAAATCAATATCTACATCGGATGTAGGGCTGCACCATGTATTGTTTTAGCATTGATATCTTCCAGCTATATCACAAATTTATTATATGTTTAATTTACCTGCTAGTAATGTCTTCATTATTTAATGGAAGTTAAAATCTGTCATTTTATTTTTTTATTATGGAAGTTTTATTATAACTGTATAATGTATAATAAACAGTATATATAACTTTTATATTCTGATTAAATGTTAATATTTCAACAACGAATTGGAATAAAAACAATTATACCATTAAAACGTTGATATTAGAAATGCCTTATGTGAAATGTAAATGTCTGTATACAATGTAAACAATATGTGCATGTTGGAATTTTTGACTCATTAATTGATTATTACATAAATTATGAAATGAATATTAATTTTGTTTTATTTTTTTAGCTAAATGAAAAATTCAATTGCAGTACAAAAATCATTTTGGTGCATCACTACTAATATCAATTGAATCTGCGTTAGTTTGGTCTGTCGGTGAACGAGCTAATAGACACACACACACACACAGAAACAGCTGTAGGGTTACTGACTGGAAGGAAGGGGGTCTGGAGTCTCCGATGCCTCCTGTCCTCTCCAGAGGGGGCGGCAGATCGGCAGGAGTGTCTGCACACACAGATCCTCCGTCAGAACCATGAGAGCCGTCTGCAGACACCAGCTGTACAGAGACAGAGAGAGATGATAAAATTAGCTCATCTACAGCATCTGTGACAGGGTTGATAAGCCTCATGACTCATGCTAACTTACCAGTATACAAACAATACCACTCAAAAGTTTGGGGTCGGGGAGATTTTTAAATGCTTTTGAACAAAGTTTCTTCTACTCATTTATTTGAATAAAAAATACAGTAAAAACATTAATATAATTACATTTTAAAATAACTGTTTTCTATTCGAATATATATATTACAGTTTAAAATGTAATTTATTCCTGTAATCAAAGCTGAATTTTCAGCATCATTACTCCAGTCATTCTAATATGCTGATTTGCTGCTCTAGAAACATTTCTTATTAATATAAATTTAGAAATCAGTTGTTCTGTAGAAACCGTGATACATTTGTTTAAGGATTCTTTGATGAATAGCATTTTTATGATTTCTTTTTTAAATATGGAAATATGAAACATGACATACATGACATACACTGTCACTTTTAATCAATTTAATAAAAGGATGAAACTATTAAATTCTTTCCAACAAATTAAAGACATCACTGACCTCCAACTTTTGAATGGTAGAATATGATATTTAAAGGGACACTCCGTCCATTTGCATTAAGAAACTTTCCATTGTTAGAAACCAAGTCATACTATTGAATGGTCGTGCAACACTCTCATTTTCCCCTGAGACGAGAGAAATCCGCTATTTACCTTTTTTACTTCCTCCTACAATGACGCAAAAATCATCATTTTAAGTAATTGTAGGAGGGATTTCTATAAAGACTACAAGCACTAGATCTCACCCTTTCAAACCCGCCCATAGGGGGGTGGACTAGAGCCCGACCGATAAAGGATTTTGAAGGTCGATACCGATACAAATATTTTTGGGTTTTAAAATCCGATATTTTTGTTTTATTAAATATTGTTGGATTTCACACACGTGTAAAAGAAAAGTTAACTTTTCTGCACAGGATACATTTGATACTTTTTCTCTATGTCTAAATGTTCACTCCTCGCAAGTATAACTTACATTTTACAATGCAGAGACTGTAACTAGAGATATGCTAGCTATAAATACAGTAATCATTACTTTTTTTTAATTTAGGCAGAACAAGTTCATTGTGGTTTCCAAGCTCATTAATGTTAACGTTAGCGGTCTTCCACTGATGATATTGCCGTTAGCTAGTCTATGATGAGCCATAATTTAAAAATAGATAACATCATACTGCAAGTTGTAAAACAAATTTTCAATATAACAGGCCAAAGAGAGATGATTGAAGCGTGTTTCGTCCGTTTTTATTTTATGTTTTAAATATTCATTTATCGACCATTATAACTGCCGATACCGATATTATGGAAAATGCCTAATATCGGCTGATAATATCGGCCAGCCGATATATCGGTCTGGCTCTAGGGTGGACCTAATACGCTAACCGACCAATCACAGATCAGTGCCAGTGCGATTGATTTCACCGGCAGAAACGTTTTGAAAATAAGGACGAACATACTGAATACGCAGACGGATGCATTATGGAGGATTGGGATTACACATAGTGTCAGCCATCTTTTTTGGAAGCTAAGCTAGCAGGCTCTTGTTCTGTGGAGAAAGCTGAGTAGTAACTTTATGGGTTACCATCCTCTTTTTCCCGGACATGTCCTGCCGTCGATGTCCTGGATTCAGCTTTTGCTTTCTGCAGTCGCCATTCATTGTTTACATGGACAGCTTTTGTTTCAATCTAACTGAATGAATTCTAATTGCTGAATCTGAATGTAGTGTTTACATGAACGCTAAACAAGTGATCGGTTGATGTGCGTTTTAACATTGCTAAGAAAATTCCCGCTCCTCCGTGAGAGATACGAGACCGGTGCGTCTCACAGGTGTAGCTCATCGGTAATCATGCCACTGGCCTCGCGCCGTTCTCCCATGGCCCTCATTCGTCCCGCTCGCCACAGTACATGATGAATGGCGAATGTATAACGCAAAAGCCCAATCCCGGAGATTTTGGGCGATCTCGAAACACATTTTCGGGCTGACTCATCACGGAGACTCACTAGTAGCCTAGACTTGTTTTTTAACGACTGCACTCTGTTACCGGTAGGCGTGGCCTCCTAGGGCAGCAAAGCATGTGCATTCTGGGAGTTGTTGTCTTTCACCCACATAAGCCAAAATACATTTTCTGGCTTTTCTCAGTCTAGAAAGCTCTTCTACATAAATGAGCCATTTTAAATACACATTCATCTTTCCAGAGGTGGAGTGACCCTTTAAGTTTTGTGGCTATACTTTGAAAATTGTGTTTTTCCCAGTGCAATAGATTTCCACTGTACAATTACTGTAAACGTGTCGATTGAGCTGAACTTGTATGTAACCTTAAATGTAAAAGTATATTAGTTTCCTGCTTAGTTTTCTCCATGTTTTAAAATCAGCTCAGTTCTGAGGGCACAGCAGGCATGTCATAGTTTAGGAGGGGAATAAATGATCCAGAATGCCACGAACCCTGTAGTAATGATCATTAAGAGTCTCTTGGAAAGAGAGAATTCACATCCTGTTGGACAAACAGAGAGCCTCTTGTGAGACCACAATGAGCTGCATTGGAGTCCCAACACCACCATAAATCTGATTGAATCTTCTTGTTATACATGGGATATTTCAGGAGTGTTTTTCGCTCACCCTGTGACTTCACTTAGATAATTCAATCACAACCAACATGGAAGAAGACAATGTGCTTTAAGAAAACAGAAACACACAGAATAACTTCCTTGTCACAAATAGGCTGTGTAGTGTAACACACAAATAAAAGTGACGAAGAATTAACAAGGTATCAGACGCCTGTTTCATGAAGCCGGTTTCACTTCCTACCCAGGCAAGTATGAGCAAACTGTTTTTTTTGGGGGGCTCAAGACATATTTATCAGTCATACACAATTGAAACAATTAAGATTTCTGTAATAGTACTAATAAACTAAATGTGTTTTAAATGGGTCCTATTATGCCCTTTTATGAAGTCTTGCTTTGGTTTTGGGGTGTACTAGAACATGCTTTCATGCTTGATTGTTCAAAAAACACATTATTTTCCACATATTTTCCATTATTACAGAACGCACCGAACGCATCGTTTAGTTCCGGCTTCGATTAAGCTCCTCCTTACGAAGTACGAAATGTGCTGTGATTGGTTAGCTGTCCCAGTGTGTGGTGATTGGCAGCGTTTAGTGTGTATTTGGGAAATGTCACGCTCCTCCATAACAACAAGTTCTTCTCTAGTTTAAATATAAAGGATGGCGGCAATTTCAAACTCGATTCAGACCCTGACAATGTTAATGAACAAGAACGGCTTTCTCAAGCACTGATTGTACAGGACATTTCTGAGTGGTATGTTTTTCTTCTACATTATAGGTACGATGTTATCCACCATTTAATCATGATATTTGTCGTAAAACTATGGTTAACAGTAATGGATCACAAAAATATGGTTCATTTTTTTCTAAGGGGCAGTGAATAGCCTTACAAAAGCGAGAGCTTACAAAAGCTATAGTAAACAGCACTATATCAACACTAATGTTGGTTATCAGGTGAGCGCATCAACAACATAAAACATATAATTAGAACTGTCAATAGAAAACGCAATTACAAATAATACAACATACTTACAGTGCGTCATTGCACAAACAACAGTCCCAACAAAGTGGAAACTGCCCCATTTCAGGAGAAGCTTTTGTGTGGTTCTGGAAGCTATTCTTCGTATAATGTGCAGCGCACAGATAAATATTGGGATTATAATGTTCAGGAACAGTGTTTAAAATAAATTTGACCCAATTTCTAAGTTTGTCAGCCTTAGGAAAGTCAAACACACAAGTTGTGGAAAAAACAGCGTCTCTTTGACAGTAGCTCATCCAGGCCTCGTCCGCTTTTCTGCGTATTCTGTGGGATTATTTAAATGAGGAACATTATGACTTCATAACGCACGGAAAAATCAGGTTGTAGTACAAACTTGCTGTTCATTGTAGTTCTTGAAAAGAGGATTCTGTTAAATAAAATCTCTCTCTATGGAGTGAACTTTGAGCTTTGTAACGTCTTTTTATGATCTTTTTTATGCTCAAACAGCAAAATTACACACTAACTAAAGTTAAAAAGTGGAAAAGCATAATAGGACCCCTTTAAATAGACAATAACCAGGTTTATATATGAAACCCTGGACCACAAAACCGGTCACATGGGTCATTTTTTTGAACAGGAGATTTATACACCATCTGAAAGCTGAGTTTGTGGTATGTACTTAGGATAGGACAATATTTGTCCAAGATACAACTATTTGAAAATCTTTCGGGTTAAAAAAAATGAAACATTGAGAAAATCGTCTTTAAAATTGTCCATTTAAGTTCACCATTATGCTGCATTGACTCACAAAAATAAATGTTTTATATGTTTATGGTAGAAAATGTACAAATCTTATCTTCATGAAACATCATCTTTACTCAATAGGCTAATGATTTTTGGCATAAAAAAAAATTATTATTTTGACCCATACAATGTATTGTTGGTTATTGCCAAAAATATACCCATGCAAATATACCCAAGATCACATATTTATCATCAATATTTCTAATTTGATTCAATCTCATTTTAACTAATTGAATATTGCTTGTTTTACAGCTAGCCATATTTTAACCATTTGAATACATTTTAACAATGAGCAGATGTATGCTGATTCTAAGCAATTGGAATAAATGCAAATTATTAGTTAATAAACTAAGCCATGACGAGTGCCGAAATCTTACCCGTTTCATTTATGTGTGACTGAAAAATATGCATATTAGTTTATGTAATCCAAATGAACGGAAATTTTCAAATACATAAATCTTAAATATATGTTTTTCTATGAAGGACAAAAATGAGGCCCAGGCAAGTCTAAAGAGGGCATCCATATCTTGTAGAACTGATATATTTTTACATGTAAGGAGTTTAAATGGGACAAAAGCAAATATCACCTTATCCCAACCCATAACCAAGTGGTCCTCAATCACTGATCTAACACAATAAATTTGTTTTTTTTGGCAGCAAAGTTTAATATATTATGGAACTTCCTGTTGGCAGACTCGATGGAATGACACTGGTTCTAATTCGAACGGATGGATGCCAAATATTAAATCAAATTTTAACAGAACCATGTGTTTTACAGCCATCAATAAACAGCCCTACCAGGTGCTGAAAGTGGTGCAGTACCGCTCTGACCACTAGATGTTCCTCGCTCTCTCACGCTTTTATATCTCTTCCCACGCCTGCAAGTTCTTTGACGGACAGAGCCAAGTCCCCTCCCACCCGAAAGCGTCCACAGGCTCAGCTCTGCATGGGCAAGCTCCTGGTGTGAATCTGAAACGGGGGCAGTAAGAGGACGCACATATTTCCCCAGCTCCAGGTTTCTGTCTCTCCTGGACGCCGCGTTGGAAAAGTGCATCAGAAGATGGCAGAGAGTAAAGCAGCGATAAAGAGCGCACCTTGTGTTTCTCCGTGGAAAGGGAGATTTGAGAGACAGGGATCTGGCTATGTAGCCGCTCTGTGTGTGTGTGTGTGTGTGTGCTTCAATCCACATGAGGAATTGTTTGTTTCTCTTGGCTGAAAAAAACAGGGTGTGTGTGTGTGTGTTTGGAAAAAAAAGTCAATCAGAGGGAGGTGGAGTGAGTCTGACTGACTATAGAATAAAAATAATAGGGAATGTGTAAGTGTGTTTTTTTATATTACAGCATTCAGCTGTAAATTATACAGTGGAATGCAAGTGCACTGAAATTGTGCTCCCAAGTATGAGTCAGTGCCAGTGTGTGTGTACAGGTGTATATTTCTAGGTTTTTTAAGTCCAACTGAAAACTTAGTCTTAAAAATAAGGTTCCAGAAGCGAACCATCTTAGGCCACATCCACACGAAGCCAAAGCTTTCCCAATCTAATGTTTTTTTCCTCGTTTAAAAAAAAAGTCTGTAAACACGGCGGTGTCTCGAATAATATCTGCGTACACACGAAACCACTGAAACTGGAAAATGATGTAGTATACATTCCAGACCAGTGTGTGGCGCTGTAATTCTGCCATAGAGATACACAAAAAATGTGAGAAGAAGACTTAATACAATAATATTAGGCACAGTTTCTTTTTTTCCAAGAACTTTAGTTAACAACCATAAATTGCCTGGTACAAAATAGGGAGTCACAATATTCGATTAGTTAGCGGACTCAGAAAGCCACAAAGAACCGGCAAAAGTAACGCGAATGTGTCAAATATAGACATTTTAATTGGTTATTAATAAACTAGTGTTTTCTGAGTGATTCTTGACTCAAAAGATGAAGTTGACGAAGCTGACTCGCCACTTCACAGTATGGACTTCATACGTATTAGGCTATAAGAGAGAGTTATCTGTTTCTTTTCGTCTTGAATTGTTGTTCGATGTTGTTTAAATGTAGACATTTCACGATTTCTATATATTATCCTGAGTTTCGGTTCATTTATGAGACGAGCTCCAGTTCACTAGTTATATCACGCCGGCGTCCATGTCATGATTACTGTCTGCTATATATTTGCTTCTTATTTATTAAATCAAGGTAACTGGTTGATAAAACATTGATTAAAATTTACAAGATACAATTTATACAAAAACAAAATTCACTTTATACAAAACAAAACTTAATGTGGTCAAAATTAGGTCTCCACATATATTGCGCATCTTATTATACTTATATCATGTATGTTCACTTTTCATAATCAACATCATAGATTAAATTAAAAAAATTACATATTTAAACAAATATTAAACTAAATACATTTCTTTAATGGCTACAACATGGCCTACAATAACCTAATGTCGGAGTGGAAGATTATGCGGTGTGTTTTTTTTTTTTGAATAGCCGTAATAATCAAATAATTCCCATCGATCGTCAAATATTACTACAAAATACGACTTAATCGGACAACAGACCAGCACCATAGCATACAAAAGAAAGTATAGGCCTAAAAAAAATTAATGAAATAAAAATACATTCAAGTAAATAATAAAGGAATACAAGAGGCTCAGTAGTTTCACCGCATTATATTATATTATTAACTGTCTGATTAGTCGGCACATGGGGTGATGACATCATTGTTTCACAAAATATATGGATTGGCCGTACACACGAAAACGCAAGGGTGACGTTTTCAGATTTATCCACCCTGGGACCCGGTTTCAAAAAAATAGCGCTTTCAGTGTCCCAAAACGCCGGATCCGTCTGGGCGAAACGCCAATACGACAAAAAATTTGTACGTAAACAGCTAAACGCGTCTCCGTGTGGACGGGGCCTTAGTGTGAAGAATATTTCAATAATCTGAAGAAACTTTTGCAATGAGACAAATTCCATGGATGTTAAAAGTTCTTCATGGATCCATCATTGCCCATAAGTGTAGAGTGGGACTTGATTTCATAACATACACTGATGAATCATTCACAAACGCCACGTTGGAGGCGACGGGCGTATTTAAACGCAAGACTAAATCCCCTAAATTATTGCTGTGTGTGGAATACAAGAGTCACTTGTGATGGTGTGACTGGCATCGTAACAACCATAGCAACAGGTTGGCGTCTCAGAGATGTCAATAAATACATGAATGCCAACAGTTGAAGTGGTTATGTACTTTGCTATGAATGTGTTAGTTAGTCTATTGTATTAGCGTTCAGCACTAGGGAAGTTGATTTGGACAGACCCTTGACCCCTCGATTTTTGACCAAGGAAGTGAGTCTATCCAACATGTACACTTCAGACACAACGATAAACCACAATGCACCATGATTGTGGCGTCTGCACTTAATTTACCCCACCCCACACAACTCCACTGTATGATATTAGCATTATTTTGACATTTAACCGCATTTAATCCATGTTGTAGGTACTGTAAGCTGACTGTTTATCATTTTCATTTGTGTATTTTTTAATATTTAATATTAGTTTATGTTTATTTTTAACAGGTCAAGCATACATACAGGCATATAGAAAAAAACTGGACTTGAACTGGCCATCATAAGAAAGCTTTGCCAACTGCCATGTGGAACGATAAAAGCCTTTCATGAAATCAATCGCTGACTTTCACTGGGAAAGACCCTTCGAGTAGCAGCAGTGTCCTTCAAGGGCAAGAAAATACCATTAGCTCGCTTAATATTCTCTCCTGTGTCTGGGACAGACAGAGGAGGAGCAGATGTTTGCTAACCACTAAACACTCGCGGTCAATTTAACGCATCCAAACACACACTCACGCTTGACTGACTGATCTCCATGCTCTCGTGTTCAGAGACTCACACGAAGTGGGCCTTCTAATCAAACCTGTACCGCATCGAAATGGGCGGCCCTGTTTCATTCTGAGGTTAATGAAACTCAAGCAGGAGAATTGAGATGAGGAAGGTCTATACAGTCTGCAACTCACCCATGACACAACACGTCCGTTGAAACACGGTAGCTTGGCGTTGTCATCAGAAATCTCTTCCTTCACCACCCTGAAGAGACATAATGAAACGACAGGTCTGTTGTAGGTTACACCAGAGAAACAGATGATTAAAACATGATTTTCACTCAAACTATACACAAAAGCAGTTGTCATGGACAACAAATCCTCTTTAATTTCATTCTGCTTAATCAATTAAAATAATTATATGGTTTTGTTCCGAGATCAAATGTAAAACAAAGATACACAAAGAAACTAGACTGAAGAAAATGTGAATGTTCTGCCTCTCAGTTGATATAAAAGATGCTTGCTAGGCATTTGCTATAAAATGCAATAATCGGGTTTAGAAAACGATAACGTTTTGAACAATAACTTATAAACCTGTAAAGACAGCCCTACTGTAAGCTACAAGGTTGGCAATCAATGGTATTTTCTTCTGTTGAAGCCGTCAGGCCGCATGATTTTAACTTATTCTTAAAATAATCGTGTTTGACAGCAAAATTCACAGTAAAAAACTACATTACACCAAATTGAGAGAAAAAAAAAACATTCTTCAAAACAGCTCTTTAGCTCCGCCCACTCCCATGAAGCACTGCGAATGATGCAATCGAGTCGATCTCCCTATAGGCTCTCAAAATACTCAAATTTATATATATATATTAAAATATATTGTTTTTATACATTAAAACTTTGTAAATGAGCAGTTTTATATTCCTCCATAGTTTTTAATTTGATTTAGCAATGCTTTTAATTTGGTTTGCAATGCTTCATGGGATTGTAGTTTTTCCCCTCAATAAAACCGTTAAGGTCACAGTCTTGAACCTTTCCCTTTCCCATTTTCAAAAGACTATTATAAAATCCCTATGAGAAAAAAATGCATGGAAAAATACTTCAGGAACCAGTGCCACTCAAAAAGGGGGCGGGCACTGTTGCACTTTATATTATGGGGCTTTTGAATGCTTGAAACTGATTGGTTGACGAACATTCTAATTATTAGAACATCCTTGTCAGGTTTAAACATTCTAATTATTATTTAATGTAAATGTAGTGTAATGTAACTGCATTAGTCTGCTATCAATGGCTCTAGCCTCAGTTACTAGACGTTTTGGAATTAGCAACGGATTATAGATGCACAAGAAATTAATCCCACACACAAGTTTTATACGTTTTATGAACAAAAACCTGACAGTTGTCTTAAAATACAACATCTGAACAATGTCTTGAGGTGTGGTAACCGTAATAAGCAGAATAATTGACTAATTGGCCCGTTGAATTATTGGAAAATCAAGCGCATTACCACCTCGGGTGTGCAATATTTATTTTCTAATAATTCAACGACCGGTCGTCAATTATTCCCTACCTATTGTGCTCTGGCTGGTTGCCGAAGCATTCGCTGTTGTGTTGTTATGGTATCACCAGGTGGTTGCTAAGGTGTTCTCATTGGTTGTTAAAGCAAGAGGTTGCTATAGTGTTCTGGCTGGTTGCTAGAGCATTTACTATTGTTTTCTGGTTCTGGTTGCTAAATGGACGTGACTAGCTCATGTCAAAAGAGGCCATAATAATAGTGAGGGGCTTGACTTGAGCAAACACCCTTAAATAAGTAAAGCAGCTCCCTTTTCTAAAAGCCCCCTCACACAAACACGCACACAGGTTAATTTAGTCTCCCATAAAATAAAATTCACGGCATGCACCTCCTAGTCCCTCCCCCTTCCCAGCTGCTCCTTAAAAAGGTGCTGACCCCACTGACTCCTGTCACCATGGAAACCTTTGTCAAAGAGGAAGAGGGTGAAAGACAGCTGGCTTGTAAAGCATGTGAGGTTTGCTGAAACAGACCATGTAATCTATTAATGATAAAAATCAATTGAGTGATCATGATTGCATTCATGTTATATAAATCAAAGCCAGGCGGCTAGCTTTAATCACACACATGCCAAACACCAAAGCAGTGGTGACAAAACTGAGTCTGTGCTATAGATGCACACAGGACATGCCAAATGCTTTCCTGGTTGGCAAAAAAAAAAATACATGTGAGAATGCTTGCCTGACATATTTCATTTGATCTACTCTCAGTGATGCTGATGCATATTGCATGCAAAAAATGGCAGCATTTGAGAACACTAAGCTTCAATCTGATCTGATTGCTTTACTGCTTCCTCCCCTAGTCTCAGAAGATCAAGCTAAATTCGTATCAAATGAATCCAAACCCGCATTATGAAAACAATCTGATGTTTTATCTTTTTTTACAGGGCTTTATTTGTGTCATACATCATCTCTCTCTCTCTCTTTCTCTCTTCCTGCCAGATGAAGCTGATCTAATGAAAGCCTTCAACAGTGACTGTATCTGCTGAATTCTCTCAGGCCCAAGATCTCATTGGGTGCGCCAATATGCTCGTGCTTATGCGTTTGTATCAGATTTTTCTTGTGCAATACAATGCTGGTAGCTTCTGAAAAGCAGCCGATGAGAGGTTCTAGTTGCCTGTGTGTGTTTGCGTGAGAAACAGATTATATCCCACAGGCCTCTCTGGCATTAGCACAATGATTGACAGCTCTCAGTGAATTCCAATCTGAGCACTTTGTTGCTTTTAGTGAGTGGATTTTACATTGTTCCACAGTGCGGACTCTAATCCTACTTGGGCTGTGCAATAAAAACTCAGCAGGGATGGTGACATAAGAGGCTCAGAGAGCAGCTCTCCTCCTTTTCTCATTCTGTTCTTCTTCTCTGCTCTCCTCATTCCTTTAGCAGCATGAGGTCCCATTTCTCCTGAAGCAGTTTCATCTGAAATCCTCAGCTTGGATGAGAACAGAAATACTGCTCAGATCTGAGTAATATTTTCACTTGAATAAATAGTAAAAAAGCAAAAATTCTGTCATCAAAAGGTTATGGCAGAAGCAGGGGAGGACGATATGAGCAAAATCATCAATCATAGGATGAGTAAATTTAGACCATGATTATGCTATGTCACGTTTTATGTTTGTTTTCATTCACGTCTGTATTTTATGGAAGCTTGTTTCCGCCACTGAATTAAAAAAAGAAAAAAATAATTGCGACTTTTTATCTCACAATTGTGAGATATGAAGTCAGAATTGCGAGAAATAAAGTCGCAATTGCGAGATATAAAGTCAGAATTGCGAGATATAAAGTCAGAATTGCGTGATATAAAGTCACAATTGTGAGATATGAAGTCAGAATTGCGAGAAATAAAGTCGCAATTGTGAGATATAAAGTCAGAATTGCGTGATATAAGTCACAATTGTGAGATATGAAGTCAGAATTGCGAGAAATAAAGTCGCAATTGCGTGTTATAAAGTCAGAATTGCGTGTTATAAAGTCAGAATTGCGAGATATAAAGTCAGAATTGCTAGATATAAAGTCAATTGCGAGATATAAAGTCACAATTGCGAGATATAAAGTCAGAATTGCGTGATATAAAGTCAAATTGTGAGATATGAAGTCAGAATTGCGAGAAATAAAGTCGCAATTGCGTGTTATAAAGTCAGAATTGCGAGATATAAAGTCAGAATTGCTAGATATAAAGTCAGAATTGCGAGATATAAAGTCAAATTGCGAGATATAAAGTCAGAATTGCGAGATATAAAGTCAGAATTGCGAGATATAAAGTCAGAATTGCGAGATATAAAGTCAGAATTGCGAGATATAAAGTCACATTGCGAGATATAAAGTCAGAATTGCGAGATATAAAGTCACAATTGCGAGATATAAAGTCAGAATTGCGAGATATAAAGTCACAATTGCGAGATATAAAGTCACAATTGCGAGATATAAGTCAGAATTGCGAGATATAAAGTCACAATTGCGAGATATAAAGTCACAATTGCGAGATATAAAGTCAGAATTGCGAGATATAAAGTCACAATTGCGAGATATAAAGTCAAATTGCGAGATATAAAGTCAGAATTGCGAGATATAAAGTCACATTGGAGATATAAAGTCAGAATTGCGAGATATAAAGTCACAATTGCGAGATATAAAGTCACAATTGCGAGATATAAAGTCAGAATTGCGAGATATAAAGTCACAATTGCGAGATATAAAGTCAGAATTGCGAGATATAAAGTCACAATTGCGAGATTATAAAGTCACAAATTGCGAGATATAAAGTCAGAATTGCAAGATATAATGTCACAATTGTGAGATATAAAGTCAATTCTTGCAATTCTGACTTTATATCTCGCAATTCTGACTTTATATCTCGCAATTCTGAGAAATAAAGTCAGAATTGCGAGATGTAAACTCGCAATTATGAGGAAAAAAGTCAGAATTGTGAGATAAAAAGTTGCAATTACCTTTTTCATTTTTCATTCTGTGGCCAACATGACATCATGACTTTTACGTAAACATACACGCCACTTTCGAGGGGGGCGTGTTATCTCTACGCATTTTGAGCTATTTTGAGTCTACGCATTAACGTCCGCGTCATTCCGCGTGTCTGTACACGC
>NW_024121499.1:6860858-6945460 GCF_016745375.1 Pimephales promelas | reverse complement strand
CCCGACGCCCGTTGACTTTTACGAATCCCCACGACACCCTATATCAAACGGATCGTGCCAAAATCGGGCTAAAATCGTGTAATCTGAACCAGGCATAAAACTTAAACTTTTTTTTTTTTTTTAAATGAGCGATCGTTTCGCTTGATAAGACCCTTATTCATCGTCTGAAATAGTTTAAAGCCCTTTGAACAGTTTGCAGTTTGCACTGAAACTCTCATTTGGACCTTGAACCGTTTGGTTCCCATTGAACTCCATTATATGGAGAAAAATCCTGGAATGTTTTCATTTAAAAACCTTAATTTCTTTTCGACTGAAGAAAGAAAGACATGGACATCTTGGATGAGTGACATGAGGGTGAGTAAATTATCTGCAAAAGTTTTTTTTAAAGTGAACTACTCCTTTAAGGTTGACTTGAACAGCACTGTAACCCAGTATCTCTCTTACTTCTTGGGAGGGTGAAACAGCTACGGGGGTTTGGATCCCAACATTTGGCCACAGTCAGTATGATGGGTCTGTAAACGTGAAGATGCACGATCATAGGTAACGTCAGTGCTGATATAAATATCATCTAGCCCGTAACAAGAGAAGCAAACATCACAGCATCCACTTCTTACCCAGGTTTATGGACAATCTCTCGCAGCACCCTCACTGCATCATCATTACTCATGTTCTCAAAGTTGATATCGTTCACCTACAACACAAAAGCAACTCTTAGAAATCTCTTCGAAACAGCCAAAACAGACCATGACAGAGTGACTGACCTGCAGAAGCATGTCACCAGGCTCAATGCGTCCGTCAGCGGCCACCGCGCCGCCCTTCATGATGGAGCCGATGTAGATCCCTCCATCACCCCTCTCATTACTCTGCCCGACTATACTAATCCCCAGAAAATTATACTTCTCTATAGCAAGAGGAACAGAGGAAAACAAAATGGAGAGATGAGGAGCAGAGTATAGATTTAGTATTATGAGAGTGCGGTAAAACACTATTTCAATTGAAGACACACAGATATACATGTGCACATACTCACCCATGTTTAACGTGACAGTTATGATGTTCAGAGACATGGTGGAGTCAGTTATGCTGCTGAACGATGAGGACTGGAGAGAAACAGAGATAAGGACACTTAAAGAAACAGCTCAACAATGATAGCCGGATACAAACACAATGTTTATCAGGCGCGGGAGTCTCACCCTCTCCATCCTGGGTGCTTTGGGTTTCCGTCTGCGGCGCCGATGGCGTCTCATGAGACGTGACGATGTGCTCTGCTCCGTAGAGCTGCTGAACCTGCAGTGGCATCACAGACGAATCTTCAAAACATCGTATCTAGTGTCTTTTGTGCACATATAATGCACGTTACAGTCCTCTCAGCTCTGATTGGTCCTGATAGTCATGTGATTCCTACCATTCAATCCTTTGAGTTAGTGTAGTAGTGTATGAGACCATGGAAAACCATGCTTTGTGTTGGCTTTCCAGAGCATGTGATTTGAATGTGCATTAAGTCATTTAAGTGTTTAAAGGAGCCATTTTCTATATGTATCATGAATAGTTTCGCCTCCTCTCTGATGCTTACTCTTACAATCTGTATAATTTCAACATGCCTGCATGCAAATTATCGTTGTTAATACTGACCTCTGTACATGTGCCAGAATTGTCCTTAAAATGGAGTAAAAATGCTAAGTATTTTACGGGTCCTAATTATAGATTTTATTATCTTTTATGCAAAAATACTGTGCATAAACTGCTAGGACTTTTTGCATTTTTACATTGTTTTCAGGCCATCATTAAGCCCCATAATTCTCATTACTGTAATGTGAAACATAAAGATTAACATATATTTTATTTTACTATTATTAAGATTATACATCATGGTTACTGTAATATATATAAAAAAAAAAAAAACACAGACTGTATCAGTGTAATGAAAATTATAGGGCTGTCAAACAATGAATCGCATTCAAAATAAAAGTTTGTGTTTACATAATATATGTGGGTGCACTGTGTATAATTATTTTATATATATATAAATACACACACATGCATGTATATTTTTAAGAAATATTTTCATGCATATAATTTAAATATAAATATTTATATAATAATATATTATAATATATTATACTGTATATTATAATATAAAAAATATTATATATATTATAATAATATAAATATTTTATACATAAATACTATTTTTTTCTTAAAAATATACATGCATGTGTGTGTATTTATATATAAAAAAAATAATCATACACAGTGCACCCACATATATTATGTAAACACAAACTTTTATTTTGAATTTTATTTTTATTTAGAATTTCGTTTGACAGCCCTAGAAAATTATTATGATGACAAAGAAAATATTGTGAATTGGGGCTAAATCTGCTTTATTGTCCAAACAATTCTCAAGGTGCTAATAGTAGAGTAGATTGCATTTTCTCTTTACAATCTGACTGACCAACGTGCATTTTAAAGGAGTACGTAGTTTTGCTGATAATTTACTCACCCCCATGTCATCCAAGATGTCCATGTCTTTTTTTCTTCAGTCGAAAAGAAATTAAGGTTTTTAAATGAAAACATTCCAGGATTTTTCTCCATATAATGGACTTCATTGGGAACCAAACGGTTCAAGGTCCAAAAGACAGTTTCAGTACAAACTGCAAACTGTTCAAAGGGCTTTAAACGATTCCAGACGATGAATAAGGGTCTTATCAAGCGAAAAGATCATTTAACGATCGCTTCATCGTTCGTGACTCTCCTGTTCGAACTCGTTTATCAAAATGAACGAATCTTTTTTTGAATCATTTCAAGGTCCAAATGGTTAGGCGAGCATTTGTGCTTCTAAAACTTAAACTTTTTTATTTATTTTTGAAATGACCGATTGTTTCGCTAGATAAGACCCTTATTCATCATCTGGTGTCGTTTAAAGCCCTTTGAAGCTGCACTGAAACTCTCATTTGGACCTTGAACTGTTTGGTTCCCAATGAAGTCCATTATATGGAGAAAAATCCTGGAATGTTTTCCTCAAAAACCTTAATTTCTGTTCGACTGAAGAAAGAAAGACATGGACATCTTGGGTGACATGGGGTGAGTAAATTATCAAAAGTGAACTACTTTCATAGATCATAGATAGCAGATAGTCGACCGGTAGAGGACAAAAATATTTTAAAATTCTGCAAAATTTTCCACGAATGGTTGCATGCAAGAAGAGAAAAAAAGCAATGCTTTTTTTTTTAATTGAATGGCCCTGTTGATGAGTTTTCATAAACACTGTGTGTACTAGGAGTTTTGCATTGTGAAAGTCTACATACATAATGTCTACATCAAACTTCCATTTTAAAAGAGTCAGAAAATTCCTTGTTTGAAAATCCCTGTTGAAAGTGTTTCAACCTCACCTGCTGGCCGAGTCGTCCTCCTCGGAGTCGAAGAAGCTGGTGGTGTCCAGCTCACTACTCATGAGCGTGGAGGAGCTCTCATAGCCTGCGATCTCCTGTCTGCGCTCCGGCCGAGAGTGACCGTTCAACCGGCCTCCTGCAGAAGACAACACTCATCAAACAAGCCCGCGGGGTTTCCTCATCCTCACTAAACAGACCTGGGGAAACTCACCATGGTCATGTGCATCTTTCCTACGAGGCCTTTCTCTCTCCCTCTCTCGATCTCTTCGCAGCGATGGACCCACCTCAGGCTCGGTGTCGTTGACCAGGTCATCCTGACTTCCTGCGGCATTCGCACTGCATGAAAAGCGGACATTAGAAAGATGAAGGCTGGGTGTTCAGAAGACAGGCAGTGATAAACACATCGCTGAGTGACACATGCCACACACACACAATGTACAGTAAACATTCACAGATCACAAATAACCATTCTCAACTCAGAAAGTTGTGATTAAAGAAAACTCCAGTTTGTGATTTGGCGGCATACATACTGTATCAGCTGAAGTGTTTGGGGAAAAGTACAGCTTCTGTGTGAGAAGGATCCGTACCCGTATGTTTTGAGGATCACCAGCAGAGGGCGCTCACAGGTTGCTGCTGTATTTCTCTTAACTACATTTGGCTGTGTTCACTCACAGTGTATGAATAATTAATTAACCTGGACACAAACACTCTCACAGAGGGGAGTCATGCTGCCTGACAGACAGAACAGGAAACACACACACACAGACAGGAAACACCAGCAGGACAAACAACTATGCACACACATGTGGTTACATGCAGATAAAGAGACCCACTGACCAACAATGGCACAAACAGACCTGTGGGAAAAACCACTGATATAGGCAGCAAAACAACAAATATCAAAATCTATATAAAAAGGCCTGCACGATTTTGTCAAAGTAAATCACATGGTATTATTTGTGAGATTTGAACTGTGAAATCATTAACATTAAAAATCACAATAGAGCGCAACAATAACTGCCCTGGGTTCCAGGAGTATTTTTCTCATTCAATTTCTCCATAGGGATTTTTTTAAAAATTCAATAAAGAATAAAGCCATGAACCAAATGCACCTTTGAAATCAAACAAATAATATATCTGTTATTTGTTACATGTTATTTGCAATGAAATGAAAATATATTATATTTAAAAGTATAATTAGTTTTACATACATTTATGGTAACTAAAATATATACGTTAATATAATTTCCACAGACACTTGTATGCCATGTATATTTAATTAAATATATTAGTGATTATATTTGAAAATGACGAAGTTGCCATTTATTACACTTAAAATATATTCCCTTTAAACGTAATCCTGAACAACACATAATAATCAAGTACTTTACATGTGCTTTAGTTTGTTAGTTAAAGGGATAGTTCACTTTGAAATTAATTTTTGGTATGTTTTATCTTACCTCAAGGGCATCCAATATGTAGGTGTCTTTCTTTCCACAGTATTTTCAATTTTGATATTTTTAGGTCAAACCGTTCTTGTCTGTCAGTCATATAATGCAGGTCTATGGTCACCACCTCAAAGAGCATGCACAGAGAAGTCCAAATTAAACATGATTTAATGACTCGTAAATGTAAGTACACATTGATGGCCTAAGACACGAAATATATCGTTTTTACCTCTTGTAATCACAGTCACGTCCAAGTGGGTGGCTTAGAGGTGGTGACCATAGACCTGCATTATATGACTGACTGACAGACAAGAACGGTTTCTTTCAAAATTGAAACTACTGTGGAAACAAAGACACCTACATCTTAGATGCCCTTGAGGTAAGCTAAAACATATCAAAAATTAATTTCAAAGTGAACTATCCCTTTAAAACAACTAAATTATTTTAAATGGACTTTAAAGTGAAACTTTTAATTTCATATTACAAGTTATAAGTTACTAACACACTTAACACTCTAATTAAGTGTATTAAGAAACAGTCATGAAAGTGTACTCTCTTTGAGTTATTATATTATTTAAAAAATACATAATTTACATTGAAAAATATGAACTCTGAGACCAAATGTGAAAAGACTGTAACAATGATTCAAAATGCACCCTTAAAGGAAAAATGAAACTCCTTCACTTTGAGCTTTGACGATTTAATTTATTTAATTAAACTATAGCCTTTTGCAGTTTAATAAAGGCCATAACACAATCCGATTAGCTGTGCATCCCAAATAATGCTTCACCTCCCTAACAAAACAAGCACTTAAAGCAGTCAATGCCTTTGTAGGAAAATCCTCAATCTAAATTGATGAGCGTGTCTGTCTACGAGGGTCAGTAGGGTTGATTAGATTCACAAGTAATGGGCTCCTCGGATTATTGGAAAATGTAAACGCACAGCTCCGAGACTCGCACAGCTCCTCTTAACACACCTCTTGTGATCAGGCAGATGTCATTAAAGATATTGACGTGCTAGCGCTCTCTGGGTTAGGGCTCTGATTAGCCCACATTAGAGGAAACTGGTGCCTTTGAGACCGAAGGATAATGAGAGCAAGTCAACACAGAGCACTTCCGGTCCCTAACCACCTCCAGTGAGTGTTTATCTGAAAAAATCACACACAATATTTAGCCGTGGATCCGACATTTTTGTGCCGCCCTTTTGTAGAGCTAAATATTTTCAAGCCCTTCACCTACAGTACATGCACCCATAAAGACGGTCTCAGCCTCTCGAAAAACAATATAGGAATTATTAATTATAATATTTTGAGGCACACAACACACTGGGGTCTATATTCATAACTCGTCATATTTTCTCGTCTTTAAATCAATATCTACATCAGATGTAGGGCTGCACCATGTATTGTTTTAGCATTGATATCTTCCAGCTATATCACAAATTTATTATATGTTTAATTTACCTGCTAGTAATGTCTTCATTATTTAATGGAAGTTTAAATAAATCCGTCATAAAATCTGTCATTTTATTTTTTTATTATAGAAGTTTTATTATAGCTGTATAATGTATAATAAACAGTATATATCACTTGTATATACTGTTTAAATGTTAATATTTCAACAACGAATTGGAATAAAAACAATTATACCATTAAAACGTTGATATTAGAAATGCCTTATGTGAAATTTAAATGTCTGTATACAATGTAAACAATATGTGCATGTTTGAATTTTTGACTCATTAATTGATTATTACATAAATTATGAAATGAATATTAATTTTGTTTTATTTTTTAGCTAAATGAAAAATTCAATTGCAGTACAAAAATCATTTTGGTGCATCACTACTAATATCAATTGAATCTGCGTTAGTTTGGTCTGTCGGTGAACGAGCTAATAGACACACACACACACACACAGAGAGAGAGAAACAGCTGTAGGGTTACTGACTGGAAGGAAGGGGGTCTGGAGTCTCCGATGCCTCCTGTCCTCTCCAGAGGGGGCGGCAGATCGGCAGGAGTGTCTGCACACACAGATCCTCCGTCAGAACCATGAGAGCCGTCTGCAGACACCAGCTGTACAGAGACACAGAGAGAGATGATAAAATTAGCTCATCTACAGCATCTGTGACAGGGCTGATAAGCCTCATGACTCATGCTAACTTACCAGTATACAAACAATACCACTCAAAAGTTTGGGGTCGGTGAGATTTTTAAATGCTTTTGAACAAAGTTTCTTCTACTCATTTATTTGATCAAAAATACAGTAAAAACATTAATATAATTACATTTTAAAATAACTGTTTTCTATTCGAATATAGTTTAAAACGTAATTTATTCCTGTAATCAAAGCTGAATTTTCAGCATCATTACTCCAGTCATTCTAATATGCTGATTTGCTGTCCTAGAAACATTTCTTATTAATATAAATTTAGAAATCAGTTGTTCTGTAGAAACCGTGATACATTTGTTTAAGGATTCTTTGATGAATAGCATTGATATACATGACATATACACTGTCACTTTTATTCAATTTAATAAAAGGATGAAACTATTAAATTCTTTCCAGCAAGTTAAAGACATCACTGACCTCCAACTTTTGAATGGTAGAATATGATATTTAAAGGGACACTCCACCCATTTGCATTAAGAAACTTTCCATTGTTAGAAACCAAGTCATACTATTGAATGGTCGTGCAACACTCTCATTTTCCCCTGAGACGAGAGAAATCCGCTATTTACCTTTTTCACTTCCTCCTACAATGACGCAAAAATCATCATTTTACGTAATTGTAGGAGGAAGTCTAAGAGGGATAAAGACTACAAGCACTAGATCTCACTCTTTCAAACCCGCCCAAATAGAGCCCGACCGATAAAGGATTTTGAAGGCCGATACCGATACAAATATTTTTCGGTTTTAAAATCCGATATTACGATATATCGGCCGATATTTTTTTTTTATTAAATATTGTTGGATTTCACACACGTGAAAAAAAGAAAAGCAAACTTTTCTGCACAAGATACGTTTGATACTTTTTCTCTATGTCTAGCAAGTATAACTTACATTTTACAATGCAGAGACTGTAACTAGAGATATGCTAGTTGTAAATACAGTAATCATTACTTTATTTAGGCAGAAAAAGTTCATTGTGGTTTCCAAGCTCATTAATGTTAACGTTAGCGGTCTTCCACTGATGATATTGGCGTTAGCTAGTCTATGATGAGCCATAATTTATTTAACAATAGATAACATCAAACTGCTAGTTGTAAAACATACATTTTCAATATAACAGGCCAAGGAGAGATGATTGAAGCGTGTTTCGTCCGTTTTTATTTTATGTTTTAAATATTCATTTATCGGCCATTATAACTGCCGATACCGATATTATGGAAAATGCCTAATACCGGCCGATAATATCGGCCAGCCGATATATCGGTCTGGCTCTAGGGTGGACCTAATGCGCTAACCGACCAATCACAGATCAGTGCCAGTGCGATTGATTTCACCGGCAGAAACGTTTTGAAAATAAGGACGAAAATACTGAATACGCAGACGGATGCATTATGGAGGATTAGGATTACACATAGTGTCAGCCATCTTTTTTGGAAGCTAAGCTAGCAGGCTCTTGTTCTGTGGAGAAAGCTGAGTAGTAACTTTAGGGGTTACCATAATGTATAACGTAAAAGCCCAATCCCGGACATTTTGGGCGATCTCGAAACACATTTTCGGGCTGACTCATCACGGAGACTCACTAGTAGCCTAGACTTGTTTTTTAACGACTGCGCTCTGTTACCGGTAGGCGTGGCCTCCTAGGGCAGCGAAGCAAGTGCATTCTGGGAGTTGATGTCTTTCATCCACATAAGCCAAAATACATTTTCTTGCTTTTCTCAGTCTAGAAAGCTCCAAATTCAAAAATAATTTCACATTTCTTCTACATAAATGACCCATTTTAAATACACATTCATCTTTCCAGAGGTGAAGTGACCCTTTAAGTTTTGTGGCTATACTCTGAAAATTGTGTTTTTCCCAGTGCAATAGATTTCCACTGTACAATTACTGTAAACGTGTTGATTGAGCTGAACTTGTATGTAACCTTAAATGTAAAAGTATATTAGTTTCCTGCTTAGTTTTCTCCATGTTTTAAAATCAGCTCAGTTCTGAGGGCACAGCAGGCATGTCATAGTTTAGGAGGGGAATAAATGATTCAGAATGCCACGAACCCTGTAGTAATGATCATTAAGAGTCTCTTGGAAAGAGAGAATTCACATCCTGTTGGACAAACAGAGAGCCTCTTGTGAGACCACAATGAGCTGCATTGGAGTCCCAACACCACCCTAAATCTGATTGAATCTTCTTGTTATACATGGGATATTTCAGGAGTGTTTTTCGCTCACCCTGTGACTTCACTTAGATAATTCAATCACAACCAACATGGAAGAAGACAATGTGCTTTAAGAAAACAGAAACACACAGAATAACTTCCCTGTCACAAATAGGCTGTGTAGTGTAACACACAAATAAAAGTGATGAAGAATTAACAAGGTATCAGACGAAGCCGGTTTCACTTCCTACCCAGGCAAGTATGAGCAAACTGTTTTTTGGGGGGGGGCTCAAGACATATTTATCAGTCATACACAATTGAAACAATTAAGATTTCTGTAATAGTACTAATAAACTAAATGTGTTTTAAATGGGTCCTATTATGCCCTTTTATGAAGTCTTGCTTTGGTTTTGGGGTGTACTAGAACATGCTTTCATGCTTGATTGTTCAAAAAACACATTATTTTCCACATATTTTCCATTATTACAGAACGCACCGAACGCATCGTTTAGTTCCGGCTTCGATTAAGCTCCTCCTTACGAAGTACGAAATGTGCTGTGATTGGTTAGCTGTCCCAGTGTGTGGTGATTGGCAGCGTTTAGTGCGTATTTGGGAAATGTCGCGCTCATCCATAACAACGAGTTCTTCTCTAGTTTAAATATAAAGGATGGCGGCAATTTCAAACTCGATTCAGACCCTGACAATGTTAACGAACGAGAACGGCTTTCTCAAGCACTGATTGTACAGGACATTTCTGAGTGGTATGTTTTTCTTCTACATTATAGGTACGATGTTATCCACCATTTAATCATGATATTTGTCGTAAAACTATGGTTAACAGTAATGGATCACAAAAATATGGTTCATTTTTTTCTAAGGGGCAGTGAATAGCCTTACAAAAGCGAGAGCTTACAAAAGCTATAGTAAACAGCACTATATCAACACTAATGTTGGTTATCAGGTGAGCGCATCAACAACATAAAACATATAATTAGAACTGTCAATAGAAAACGCAACTACAAATAATACAACATACTTACAGTGCGTCATTGCACAAACAACAGTCCCAACAAAGTGGAAACTGCCCCATTTCAGGAGAAGCTTTTGTGTGGTTCTGGAAGCTATTCTTCGTATAATATGAAGCGCACAGATAAATATTGGGATTATAATGTTCAGGAACAGTGTTTAAAATAAATTTGACCCAATTTCTAAGTTTGTCAGCCTTAGGAAAGTCAAACACACAAGTTGTGGAAAAAACAGCGCTCATCCAGGCCTCGTCCGCTTTTCTGCGTATTCTGTGGGATTATTTAAATGAGGAACATTATGACTTCATAACGCACGGAAAAATCAGGTTCTAGTACAAACTTGCTGTTCATTGTAGTTCTTGAAAAGAGGATTCTGTTAAATAAAATCTCTCTCTATGGAGTGAACTTTGAGCTTTGTAACGTCTTTTTATGATCTTTTTTATGCTCAAACAGCAAAATTACACACTAACTAAAGTTAAAAAGTGGAAAAGCATAATAGGACCCCTTTAAATAGACAATAACCAGGTTTATATATGAAACCCTGGACCACAAAACCGGTCACATGGGTCATTTTTTTGAACAGGAGATTTATACACCATCTGAAAGCTGAGTGTGTGGTATGTACTTAGATAGGATAGGACAATATTTGTCCAAGATACAACTATTTGAAAATGTTTCGGGTTTAAAAAAAAATGAAACATTGAGAAAATCGTCTTTAAAATTGTCCATTTAAGTTCACCATTATGCTGCATTGACTCACAAAAATAAATGTTTTATATGTTTATGGTAGAAAATTTACAAAATATCTTCATGGAACATGATCTTTACTCAATAGGCTAATGATTTTTGGCCTAAAAGAAAAATTTATTATTTTGACCCATACAATGTATTGTTGGTTATTGCCAAAAATATACCCATGCAAATATACCCAAGATCACATATTTATCATCAATATTTCTAATTTGATTCAATCTCATTTTAACTAATTGAATATTGCTTGTTTTACAGCTAGCCATATTTTAACCATTTGAATACATTTTAACAATGAGCAGATGTATGCTGATTCTAAGCAATTGGAATAAATGCAAATTATTAGTTAATAAACTAAGCCAGAGTGTCGAAATCTTACCCGTTTCATTTATGTGTGACTGAAAAATATGCATATTAGTTTATGTAATCCAAATGAACGGAAATTTTCAAATACATAAATCTTAAATATATGTTTTTCTATGAAGGACAAAAATGAGGCCCAGGCAAGTCTAAAGAGGGCATCCATATCTTGTAGAACTGATATATTTTTACATGTAAGGAGTTTAAATGGGACAAAAGCAAATATCACCTTATCCCATTCCCAACCCATAACCAAGTGGTCCTCAATCACTGATCTAACACAATAAATTTGTTTTTTTGGCAGCAAAGTTTAATATATTATGGAACTTCCTGTTGGCAGACTCGATGGAATGACACTGGTTCTAATTCGAACGGATGGATGCCAAATATTAAATCAAATTTTAACAGAACCATGTGTTTTACAGCCATCAATAAACAGCCCTACCAGGTGCTGAAAGTGGTGCAGTACCGCTCTGACCACTAGATGTTCCTCGCTCTCTCACGCTTTTATATCTCTTCCCACGCCTGCAAGTTCTTTGACGGACAGAGCCAAGTCCCTCCCACCCCGAAAGCGTCCACAGGCTCAGCTCTGCATGGGAAAGCTCCTGGTGTGAATCTGAAACGGGGGCAGTAAGAGGACGCACATATTTCCCCAGCTCCAGGTTTCTGTCTCTCCTGGACGCCGCGTTGGAAAAGTGCATCGGAAGATGGCAGAGAGTAAAGCCTAGTTCACACTACATGATTTTAAAATGTCGGGCTGAACTGTGCAGTTCACACTACATGACTTGCTCTCAGTGAAATCATGAGTGTTCAAGTTGTTTAGCTGTTCACACCACACAACACAACGTGATTGATCCACAACAGGAGGTAACTCACTACACGAGTTAACAACGCACTACATAGAGATACAACCACGATCGGATGATAAGAGCATATCATTTGTGACTCAATGAGAGCTGTTTCAGTACTATAGTACGGTCTAAATCCTGAAAATAATCAAACAAATAACGAGTTGACAACAACACGATTCTATCTGGTCTAGAAACCATGTTTTGTCACGAAAAACCGCGCAATAAAACGAACCAGAAATGACGCGAAACTGCAGAGAAGAACACAACACGCGAATATGGACGTCAGACAGAAACTAGTGCTGCACACTGTTTGCTCGACGATCTGCTCTGAGAAAAAAAAAAATGCAAAAAAGAAAAGAAAAAGTAAGATTTACCTGGTGTCCTCAACCCATGCGTTGCTATGATTGGCTGTACTCATGACATCACTGAGATTGAGTCGCGCGACTGCTCGAGATATCTAGCATGCTAGATATTTTTCTGAGCTCGGTGACCTGTCTGCGAGGTGTCTGCGAGCTGTCTTTGGTGCGTTGTTGGCTCTTTCAAACTAACGGATTGGCGAGCGGTAATCTTCCGCTAATCGCCCGCGATTTGCACGCGATAACACCCTGACTTGTCGGCGACTCAACGATTTGCAAATCGGGCTTAAATCGGGCTTAAAATCACGTAGTGTGAACTAGGCTTAAAGCAGCGATAAAGAGCGCACCTTGTGTTTCTCCGTGGAAAGGGAGATTTGAGAGACAGGGATCTGGCTATGTAGCCGCTCTGTGTGTGTGTGTGTGTGTGTGGTTCAATCCACATGAGGAATTGTTTGTTTCTCTTGGCTGAAAAAAACAGGGTGTGTGTGTGTGTGTGTGTTTGGAAAAAAAAATCAATCAGAGGGAGGTGGAGTGAGTCTGACTGACTATAGAATAAAAATAATAGGGAATGTGTAAGTGTGTTTTTTTATATTACAGCATTCAGCTGTAAATTATACAGTGGAATGCAAGTGCACTGAAATTGTGCTCCCAAGTATGAGTCAGTGCCAGTGTGTGTGTACAGGTGTATATTTCTAGGTTTTTTAAGTCCAACTGAAAACTTAGTCTTAAAAATAAGGTTCCAGAAGCGAACCATCTTAGGCCACATCCACACGAAGCCAAAGCTTTCCCAATCTAATGTTTTTTTCCTCGTTTAAAAAAAAAGTCTGTAAACACGGCGGTGTCTCGAATAATATCTGCGTACACACGAAACCACTGAAACTGAAAATGATGTAGTATACATTCCAGACCAGTGTGTGGCGCTGTAATTCTGCCATAGAGATACACAAAAAATGTGAGAAGAAGACTTAATACAATAATATTAGGCACAGTTTCTTTTTTTCCAAGAACTTTAGTTAACAACCATAAATTGCCTGGTACAAAATAGGGAGTCACAATATTCGATTAGTTAGCGGACTCAGAAAGCCACAAAGAACCGGCAAAAGTAACGCGAATGTGTCAAATATAGACATTTTAATTGGTTATTAATAAACTAGTGTTTTCTGAGTGATTCTTGACTCAAAAGATGAAGTTGACGAAGCTGACTCGCCACTTCACAGTATTGTGAATGCGCCTATTGAGTAGGCTAATGGACTTCATACGTATTAGGCTATAAGAGAGAGTTATCTGTTTCTTTTCGTCTTGAATTGTTGTTCGATGTTGTTTAAATGTAGACATTTCACGATTTCTATATATTTTCCTGAGTTTCGGTTCATTTATGAGACGAGCTCCAGTTCACTAGTTATATCACGCCGGCGTCCATGTCATGATTACTGTCTGCTATATATTTGCTTCTTATTTATTAAATCAAGGTAACTGGTTGATAAAACATTGATTAAAATTTACAAGATACAATTTATACAAAAACAAAATTCACTTTATACAAAACAAAACTTAATGTGGTCAAAATTAGGTCTCCACATATATTGCGCATCTTATTATACTTATATCATGTATGTTCACTTTTCATAATCAACATCATAGATTAAATTAAAAAAATTACATATTTAAACAAATATTAAACTAAATACATTTCTTTAATGGCTACAACATGGCCTACAATAACCTAATGTCGGAGTGGAAGATTATGCGGTGTGTTTTTTTTTTTTGAATAGCCGTAATAATCAAATAATTCCCATCGATCGTCAAATATTCCCTTCCCTACAAAATACGACTTAATCGGACAACAGACCAGCACCATAGCATACGAAAGAAAGTATAGGCCTAAAAAAATTAGTGAAATAAAAATACATTCAAGTAAATAATAAAGGAATACAAAAGGCTCAGTAGTTTCACCGCATTATATTATATTATTAACTGTCTGATTAGTCGGCACATGGGGTGATGACATCATTGTTTCACAAAATATATGGATTGGCCGTACACACGAAAACGCAAGGGTGACGTTTTCAGATTTATCCACCCTGGGACCCGGTTTCAAAAAAATAGCGCTTTCAGTGTCCCAAAACGCCGGATCCGTCTGGGCGAAACGCCAATACGACAAAAAATTTGTACGTAAACAGCTAAACGCGTCTCCGTGTGGACGGGGCCTTAGTGCGAAGAATATTTCAATAATCTGAAGAAACTTTTGCAATGAGACAAATTCCATGGATGTTAAAAGTTCTTCATGGATCCATCATTGCCCATAAGTGTAGAGTGGGACTTGATTTCATAACATACACTGATGAATCATTCACAAACGCCACGTTGGAGGCGACGGGCGTATTTAAACGCGAGACTAAATCCCCTAAATTATTGCTGTGTGTGGAATACAAGAGTCACTTGATGGTGTGACTGGCATCGTAACAACCATAGCAACAGGTTGGCGTCTCAGAGATGTCAATAAATACATGAATGCCAACAGTTGAAGTGGTTATGTACTTTGCTATGAATGTGTTAGTTAGTCTATTGTATTAGCGTTCAGCACTAGGGAAGTTGATTTGGACAGACCCTTGACCCCTCGATTTTTGACCAAGGAAGTGAGTCTATCCAACATGTACACTTCAGACACAACGATAAACCACAATGCACCATGATTGTGGCGTCTGCACTTAATTTACCCCACCCTACACAACTCCACTGTATGATATTAGCATTATTTTGACATTTAAACGCATTTAATCCATGTTGTAGGTACTGTAAGCTGACTGTTTATCATTTTCATTTGTGTATTTTTTAATATTTAATATTAGTTTATGTTTATTTTTAACAGGTCAAGCATACATGATACAGGCATATAGAAAAAAACTGGACTTGAACTGGCCATCATAAGAAAGCTTTGCCAACTGCCATGTGGAACGATAAAAGCCTTTCATGAAATCAATCGCTGACTTTCACTGGGAAAGACCCTTCGAGTAGCAGCAGTGTCCTTCAAGGGCAAGAAAATACCATTAGCTCGCTTAATATTCTCTCCTGTGTCTGGGACAGACAGAGGAGGAGCAGATGTTTGCTAACCACTAAACACTCGCGGTCAATTTAACGCATCCAAACACACACTCACGCTTGACTGACTGATCTCCATGCTCTCGTGTTCAGAGACTCACACGAAGTGGGCCTTCTAATCAAACCTGTACCGCATCGAGATGGGCGGCCCTGTTTCATTCTGAGGTTAATGAAACTCAAGCAGGAGAATTGAGATGAGGAAGGTCTATACAGTCTGCAACTCACCCATGACACAACACGTCCGTTGAAACACGGTAGCTTGGCGTTGTCATCAGAAATCTCTTCCTTCACCACCCTGGAGAGACATAATGAAACGACAGGTCTGTTGTAGGGTACACCAGAGAAACAGATGATTAAAACATGATTTTCACTCAAACTATACACGAAAGCAGTTGTCATGGACAACAAATCCTCTTTAATTTCATTCTGCTTAATCAGTTAAAATAATTATATGGTTTTGTTCGAGATCAAATGTAAAACAAAGATACACAAAGAAACTAGACTGAAGAAAATGTGAATGTTCTGCTTCTCAATTGCTATAGTGTTAAAGATGCTTGCTAGATGCTTTTACAATCGGGTTTGGAAAATGATAACATTTTGAACGATAACTTATAAACCTTTAAAGACAGCCCTAATGTAAGCTACAAGGTTAGTAATCGATGGTGTTTTCTTCTGTTGAAGCCGTCAGGCCGCATGATTTTAATTTAATCTTAAAATAATCGTGTTTGACAGCAAAATTCACAGTAAAAAACTACATTACCCATGATGCTGTACATTACACCAAATTGAGAGTAAAAAAAAATCTTCAAAACAGCTCTTTAGCTCCGCCCACTCCCATGAAGCACTGCGAATGATGCAATCGAGTCGATCTCCCTATAGGCTCTCAAAATACTCAAATTTATATATATATATTAAAATATATTGTTTTTATACATTAAAACTTTGTAAATGAGCAGTTTTATATTCCTCCATAGTTTTTAATTTGATTTAGCAATGCTTTTAATTTGGTTTGCAATGCTTCATGGGATTGTAGTTTTTCCCCTCAATAAAACCGTTAAGGTCACAGGCTTGAACCTTTCCCTTTCCCATTTTCAAAAGACTATTTTAAAATCCCTATGAGAAAAAAATGCATGGAAAAATACTTCAGGAACCAGTGCCACTCAAAAAGGGGGCGGGCACTGTTGCACTTTATATTATGGGGCTGTTGAATGCTTGAAACTGATTGGTTGACGAACATTCTAATTATTAGAACATTCTTGTCAGGTTTAAACATTCTAATTATTATTAAATGTAAATGTAGTGTAATGTAACTGCATTAGTCTGCTATCAATGGCTCTAACCTCAGTTACTAGCTCTAAAAAGACGTTTTGGAATTAGCAACAGATTATAGATGCGCAAGAAATTAATCCCACACACAAGTTTTATACGTTTTATGAACAAAAACCTGACAATTGTCTTAAAATACAACATTTGAACAATGTCTTGAGGTGTGGTAACCATAATAAGCAGAATAATTGACTAATTGGCCCGTTGAATTATTGGAAAATCATGCGCATTACCACCTGGGGTGTGCAATATTTATTTTCTAATAATTCAACGACCAGTCGTCAATTATTCCCTACCTATTGTGCTCTGGCTGGTTGCCGAAGCATTCGCTGTTCTGTTGTTATGGCATCGCCAGGTGGTTGCTAAGGTGTTCTCATTGGTTGTTAAAGCAAGCGGTTGCTATAGTGTTCTGGCTGGTTGCTAGAGCATTTACTATTGTTTTCTGGTTCTGGTTGCTAAATGGACGTGACTAGCTCATGTCAAAAGAGGCCATAATAATAGTGAGGGGCTTGACTTGAGCAAACACCCTTAAATAAGTAAAGCAGCTCCATTTTCTAAAAGCCCCCTCACACAAACACGCACACAGGTTAATTTAGTCTCCCATAAAATAAAATTCACGGCATGCACCTCCTAGTCCCTCCCCCTTCCCAGCTGCTCCTTAAAAAGGTGCTGACCCCACTGACTCCTGTCACCATGGAAACCTTTGTCAAAGAGGAAGAGGGTGAAAGACAGCTGGCTAGTAAAGCATGTGAGGTTTGCTGAAACAGACCATGTAATCTATTAATGATAAAAATCAATTGAGTGATCATGATTGCATTCATGTTCTATAAATCAAAGCCAGGCGGCTAGCTTTAATCACACACATGCCAAACACCAAAGCAGTGGTGACAAAACTGAGTCTGTGCTATAGATGCACACAGGACATGCCAAATGCTTTCCTGGTTGGCAAAAAAAAAATACATGTGAGAATGCTTGCCTGACATATTTCATTTGATCTACTCTCAGTGATGCTGATGCATATTGCATGCAAAAAATGGCAGCATTTGAGAACGCTAAGCTTCAATCTGATCTGATTGCTTTACTGCTTCCTCCCCTAGTCTCAGAAGATCAAGCTAAATTCGTATCAAATGAATCCAAACCCGCATTATGAAAACAATCTGATGTTTTATCTTTTTTTACAGGGCTTTATTTGTGTCATACATCATCTCTCTCTCTCTCTCTTTCTCTCTTCCTGCCAGATGAAGCTGATCTAATGAAAGCCTTCAACAGTGACTGTATCTGCTGAATTCTCTCAGGCCCAAGATCTCATTGGGTGCGCCAATATGCTCGTGCTTATGCGTTTGTATCAGATTTTTCTTGTGCAATACAATGCTGGTAGCTTCTGAAAAGCAGCCGATGAGAGGTTCTAGTTGCCTGTGTGTGTTTGCGTGAGAAACAGATTATATCCCACAGGCCTCTCTGGCATTAGGACAATGATTGACAGCTCTCAGTGAATTCCAATCTGAGCACTTTGTTGCTTTTAGTGAGTGGATTTTACATTGTTCCACAGTGCGGACTCTAATCCTACTTGGGCTGTGCAATAAAAACTCAGCAGGGATGGTGACATAAGAGGCTCAGAGAGCAGCTCTCCTCCTCCTTTTCTCATTCTGTTCTTCTTCTCTGCTCTCCTCATTCCTTTAGCAGCATGAGGTCCCATTTCTCCTGAAGCAGTTTCATCTGAAATCCTCAGCTTGGATGAGAACAGAAATACTGCTCAGATATGAGTAATGTTTTCACTTGAATGAATAGTAAAAAGCAAAAATTCTGTCATCAAAAGGCTATGGCAGAAGCAGGGGAGGACGATATGAGCAAAATCATCAATCATAGGATGAGTAAATTTAGACCATGATTATGCTATGTCACGTTTTATGTTTGTTTTCATTCACGTCTGTATTTTAAGGAAGCTTGTTTCCGCCACTGAATTAAAAAAAGAAAAAAATAATTGCGACTTTTTATCTCACAATTGTGAGATATGAATTCAGAATTGCGAGAAATAAAGTCGCAATTGCGTGTTATAAAGTCAGAATTGCATGATAAAAAAGTCAGAATTGCGAGATATAAATTCAGAATTGTGAGATATAAAGTCAGAATTGCGTGATATAAAGTCAGAATTGCGAGATATAAAGTCAGAATTGCGTGATATAAAGTCAGAATTGCGAGATATAAAGTCAGAATTGTGAGATATAAAGTCATTATTGTGAGATATAGTCAGAATTGCGTGATATAAAGTCAGAATTGTGAGATATAAAGTCATTATTGTGAGATATAAAGTCATTATTGCGAGATATAAAGTCAGAATTGTGAGATATAAAGTCATTATTGTGCGATATAAAGTCATTATTGCGAGATATAAAGTCAGAATTGCGAGATATAAAGTCAGAATTGCGAGATATAAAGTCAGAATTGCGTGATATAAAGTCAGAATTGCGAGATATAAAGTCAGAATTGCGAGATATAAAGTCAGAATTGCGAGATATAAAGTCAGAATTGCGAGATATAAAGTCAGAATTGCGTGATATAAAGTCAGAATTGCGTGATATAAAGTCAGAATTGCGAGATATAAAGTCCAGAATTGTGTGATTTAAAGTCAGAATTGCATGATATAAAGTCACAATTACGAGATATAAAGTCACAATTGTGAGATATAAAGTCAGAATTGCAATTCAGAATCTCACAATTCTGACTTTATATCTCGTAATTGTGACTTTATATCTCGTAATTGTGACTTTATATCATGCAATTCTGACTTTAAATCACACAATTCTGGACTTTATATCTCGCAATTCTGACTTTATATCATGCAATTCTGACTTTATATCTCGCAATTTTTACTTTATATCTCGCAATTCTGACTTTATATCACGCAATTCTGACTTTATATCTCGCAATTTTTACTTTATATCTCGCAATTCTGACTTTATATCTCGCAATTTTACTTTATATCTCGCAATTCTGACTTTATATCACGCAATTCTGACTTTATATCTCGCAATTCTGACTTTATATCTCGCAATTTTTACTTTATATCTCGCAATTCTGACTTTATATCACGCAATTCTGACTTTATATCTCGCAATTTTTACTTTATATCTCGCAATTCTGACTTTATATCTCGCAATTTTTACTTTATATCTCGCAATTCTGACTTTATATCTCGCAATTTTTACTTTATATCTCGCAATTCTGACTTTATATCTCGCAATTCTGACTTTATATCTCGCAATTCTGACTTTTTTATAACTTGCAATTCTGACTTTATATCTCACAATTCTGAGAAATAAAGTCAGAATTGCGAGATGTAAACTCGCAATTATGAGAAAAAAAAGTCAGAATTGTGAGATAAAAAGTTGCAATTACCTTTTTCATTTTTCATTCTGTGGCCAACATGACATCATGACTTTTGCGTAAACATACACGCCACTTTCGAGTCAGGTGGCGTGTTATCTCTACGCATTTTGAGCTATTTTGAGTCTACGCCATTAACGTCCGCGTCATTCCACGTGTCTGTACACGCAGTCAAATCTCCAGTCATAAATGCCATTAACCCCAGTGACGGTTAAGTTTAGGGATGGGGTTGAGGTAAGTCATATCTTTTTTTTTTCCTAGGATGGTAAGGGAACAGTCATAAATGCCATTAACCCCAGTGACGGTTAGGTTTAGGGACGGGGTTGAGGTAAGTCATATATTTATATAACGTTAAGTCAACGGCGTTCATAAACACGCTGAAAGGCGATTATGCGTCTTGATAGCACGCCAAAAATGGAAATACGAATTGGCGTGGCATACACACGCTACTTCATGAGATCAGTCTGCTGTGGCGGAAACAAGCTTCCATAGTATTTCTAGTCTTGTGTTTTGCTGTCAGTGTGTTAATTGGTTCTGTAACCTCAGTTTCCCCTGCCTGTTTGTCACTAGAGTTACATATTGATTAGAGTTTGAGTTCAGGTGTGTCTAGTTAATTAGTCTGATTAGTTCCTGTTTGCAGTGTATTTAAGCCCTGTGTGTCTTTCTGTTGTCAGTTCTACGTTGTGTGTGGTTCGGTTGTTTTGTACATGTGTATTGGTCCTGTGTAAATAAATACTGCTTGTGTTTAGATCCTGCATTCATCCATCTTCTTCATTGCAACTAATCGTGGCAGGTATATATATCACAATATGTAAAAAAAAAAAAAAAAAAACACGGCATGTAATGATCAAATACTTCCCAAATAAAAGATGCTTCATTCTCATTTGAGAATTTTATTTAATTATTTGATACTTCTAGACAAAAATATGATTGAAATCACTATTCACACAATCATTTGCACAGTGGATTCACGAGTCCTATAGAGATAATTTGACCTATTTTAAGCTTTACAGACCATGGTCAGTCAGTTTATATATGGTCCCACTTATATTAGGTGTCTTTAACTACTATGTATTTTTACTCATTTTTGTTTTGGAACAACAAAATTTTTAGTGAACTAAAAAAAAAAAAACTTTAAATGAATGAAACAGTCTGTTTAGTGACAGATGGACGTCCACACCCCCTTTCAAGGTTCTTCAGAGATTCAGTGAACTCTTCATCTACCTTCCTTCCCAACATATGACATTCAAACTGTCTCGATTGACGACAAGTCTGGTTTGACTGACAGGAAATCAATTGTGAGGGTCTTTCCAGCTGGTTCAGCCAAAGATCTCCTTCGTTCATTACAAGCACCATAACGTTATTTGTGTCTTACATATTTCTCCATCTCTTTTCCATCTACTTTAGCAATAAAAGTACACCAATACTTGCACACACACACAGAGACCTCATCAGGCTAGCACAGTGGAATTGGGGCAGTGTGTGCAGATGGCTCATGTGTGTAGACAGGCCCATTGATTTGCAAGCAGAGCCAATCTCTAATAAAGAGACCTTCCTTCTTCATAGCCCGAGATGATTAGATTTCGTCCAGAAAACAAGCCTGGACTCCCACAGCAGAAGATGTGGAGGAGGAGGAAAGAGAGAGAGAGAGAGAATATAAGAGAAAAGGGCAGTAGATGGCAGTGAAAAGAAAGGGATGTACTTTAAGCACTCCCAAAGTGCTCATCCATCATTCAGTCCACAGTCACTCCATCCAAATCCTGAAACCGCCAGACAATGAGCTACTGATGCAATGAAATCCACAGAGACCCAAAATACACACACAACGCTAAAAACATGGTAATCACACACGTACATTATGCTAATACTGTCCAACTTGAAAACTGTACTCGCACACTCACTAGGGAGAGGACAAGACAGGAAAATAAAGCAGGGAAAGTAGGTCAGTCTTCTTTAAAGAAACATCACTTCCATCAGAGAGAACAAGCCATAATGGAAAGCTCTCTGACCCCTCACACACTTTTTATTCAGGAAATGAATTGGAAATCTCAGCTTCTGCTTCAAAGGTGGTTAAATACTGTGTAACTGACACACCAAGTTCATGATCCTGTACACTATCTCACACACACAATCTGTCCACTACTAATCTCCAAAACAAACACTTAATAACCGGATGCAGTATGATGAGACTGGGAGCGAGTCTACTGTGTGTGTGCGCAGGTTTTCCAGCTGTGCAATGAGAATCAACAGAATCAAATTCAGCAATATGATCTCTGTAATTGAAATCCAACAGTGAAAACACAATCAACATTGTAATTTTATAATTTACGGATCATTTCCCGCTGAAGAAAGCATTTCAGCCTTTGCTTCCATGATAATGATTCCCTACACTTGCTCTCCTGCAACTATTGATTAAGCATCTGAATGTGGTTATTTGATCTACGTAATCAAAATTATGATTTCACTGACCAAATAAATCAAATTAAAGCACTTAATCAGTTTAATCAGTCTACATATTACATCATATTTTGTATTATTATATACAATTTTACCAATTAAATCGCAAATAAAAGTTGTTTTTCCCCAACCGAGCTTGAGAACTGCATGTTCGAATATACAGTGGCAAACCTAATAAATTTCATATATTGATTCAAATAACAATGGAAACATGAAAGGCTTTCCTTATGGGAAACACATACTACCTCGTAATAAACTCAAAACCCTTTGAATCTCCATTTATTACTGTTTCACCACTGAGCAGCTTTACTGTAGCATGATCCTCCATCTGTCTGTTAAAGTGTGTGTGTGTTTGTACAAAAATGATGATCATGATGCTAATGGCCTTACTGGCCTTGCAGCTGTTATGAGAGAGACCCAAGAGAGAGCCTGACACAAACACACACACAATGCACAAGCACTATCACCACTAAATCTATTCCTATAGGTCTATCTGAATGAAAACACTGAATTTAATCAAATACACCTGACAAGATTTCTCTTCTCACCAATAACACAGTCTTATTTTATTAATTCTTTGCATTGTTATTTTTTATTGAGTCTGATCGCTTCCCTGAAACTGATGACACATCTGCGGTGATGTCAGATTCATCATCACTCATGTTACATCACAGCGCCACATTCCTGCCGCTGGATGAAGTCAGCGTGTAGAGAGAGCCATCATATATAATGTTCTTAAAGAAGTAGTTCACTTTAAAAAAAAGTTTTGCTGATAATTTACTCACCCCCATGTCATCCAAGATGTCCATGTCTTTCTTTCTTCAGTCGAAAAGAAATGAAGGTTTTTGATGAAAACATTCCAGGATTTTCTCCATATAATGGACTTCAATGGGAACCAAATGGTTCAAGGTCCAAATGAGAGTTTCAGTGCAGCTTCAAAGGGCTTTAAACGATTCCAGACGATGAATCAGGGTCTTATCAAGCGAAACGATCGGTCATTTCAAAAATAAATAAAAAACTTTAAGTTTTATAAGCACAAATGCTCGCCTTGCTCTGTTCTGTGACTCTCATGTTCAAACTCGAGTCATTTGGTTCATTCAACAAACGAAATGAACAAAATGATTTGAAAAAAGATTCATTCATTTTGATGAACGAGTTAGAACATGAGAGTCACGAACGTGCATCACAAAACAGAGTGATATTGTGAACAGAGTAATTTCTTTTCAACTGAAGAAAGAAAGACATGGACATCTTGGATGACATGGCGGTGAGTAAATTATCAGCAAAACTTTTTTTTAAAGTGAACTACACCTCTAATAATGAGTGTGCATGCCCATGTGTGTTTGTGTGGAGGGTTTTAAAGCTGGAAAGGATAAAGTTTGACTGTTGGTATCATATGATCATAATCTACACCTCTCACTGAAGCTGATGGCTATGTGAGAGACACCATGCAAACTGAAATCAGACTCACTGATTAAAGACATAAATCCTCATTATCATTACACCAAACTCAATATTAATGTCTTCCTGTCAACAGGACAACTTGTTATGAAGTCACACAACCAGTAACAATGATTGTGAGATACAACAAGACAATCCATTTACTAGCAATTTCTAAGTGAAAATTGTTTCTGCACCAAAAGTTTTTTCACGGTACAAAATTAATCAGCCTAGTTCATGAAAATCAATTAGGTGATATCATTTTCAGTCATTTGGCTCACTGAAATGAAGGAACTATAGTAGGACTAACAAAAATTCAACTTAAAAAAGTAGATAAATAAAAAAATACCCATATTTAAGCAATCTCTGTATTGTTTAAAAATAAGCACATAAGATATACTATTTAACAACGATCCGGCTTAACGGTTCTGATTGCTCAGGTTATTTGATACAGTCTAAATATAATTAAAAAACGTATCAGTATTGGATGCTTTTTATTATCATTTCTTCTTCTAAAATAAAATGTGATTCTGTTACTGTTAGTGATACTGGGACCATTTAGATAACCAATGTTTGTGTGTTTGGCCTCATTTATCATGACTTCTGCTTTATGATATTTACAGACACTAAGCTGCAGTGTAATCAGATTGTGACGCACTGCAATCTGTGAATTACCATAATGTGTCAAATCCTGTGATTTAAATGGTCTTCTTATGTTGAGATGAGACACGAACTGAGGGATTCATAAGATAAATATATAAAACCAGTCGTACCTGCCAATCCGTTGGGTAAAACCTAATCATATGAGCTGTAATGTACAAGCTTTAACCACAACTTGTCGCTTATCTTCTTTCATTTAAGGAGTAGTTCACTTTTAAAAAAACTTTTGCTGATAATTTACTCACCCCCATGTCATCCAAGATGTCCATGTCTTTCTTTCTTCAGTCGAAAAGAAATTAAGGTTTTTGAGGAAAACATTACACGATTTTTCTCCATATAATGCACTTCAATGGGAACCAAACAGTTCAAGGTCCAAATGAGAGTTTCAGTGCAAACTGCTCAAAGGGCTTTAAACGATTCCAGACGATGAATAAGGGTCTTATCAAGTGAAACGATCGCTCATTAAAAAAAAAAAAAAAAAGTTTTATAAGCTCAAATGCTTACCTTGCTCTGTACTGTGATGTGCGTTCGTGACACTCCTGGTCGAACTCGTTCATCAAAACGAACAAATCTTTTCCGAGTCAACTCGTTCATTTCGTTCACACAAAAAATATTCGTTCATTTTGATAAACGAGTTCGAACAGGAGAGTCACGAACGTGCATCACAGAACAGAGCAAGGTGACCATTTGAGCTTATAAAACTTAAACTTTGTCATTTATTTATTAAATGAGTGATCGTTTGGCTTGATAAGACCCTTATTCATCGTCTGGAATCGTTTAAAGCCCTTTGAACAGTTTGCAGTTTGCACTGAACTGTTTGGTTCCCATTGAAGTCCATTATATGGAGAAAAATCGTGGAATGTTTTCATCAAAAACCTTCATTTCTTTTCGACTGAAGAAAGAAAGACATGGATATCGGATGACATGCAAAAGTTTTTTTAAAAAGTGAACTACTCGGTCTCAAGTTTACCTGTCGGTCACCAAGATGAATTCAGATAATCTTTTGATTTGGAATCACATGGGCATGAATCGAGCGGGCCTGTTTTGCATCATGGCATGGCCGTGTCGAGTCTGGAAGTGATTATGCCAGACTCAGAGGGTGAGGAACAATGGCTGGCTGTTCACCTTGATGAGCTGGTTTGGGCAGAACATTGATACAAACAAGCAACGTGGAAAGAGAAAATGTGTTAGAAGGGTCCTGTTTCGCAGGTGTTGGACGGGTCTGTGTGTGCGCCGAGAGGTTTGTGTAGCTTGGCATCTACAGGAGAAGCTTCTGGCATGCCAAGAAAAGCAAACAAAAAGCAGATCGCATGGACTTGATTTCGCAACATGACACTGTTCTTTGTGGCTTAACAGTGACTGTGGAAATCTGTTCAGAGGATCCGTGAGCATGAGATTCCCAAGTGGTTCCTTGTTTCCAAGTCTGCATTCCAGACCTCAGCCACATGCGTTGGGATGTGCGCACCTAAAGTGCACTTTACCTCTCATAAAACACTGGGAAGACTGATCGAACAGTCATACTCCGTCTAAACGCACATGCAGCCAAAGCAGCATTGAGGAAACAACACCATGTAAATAATGACACATAGCATCCCACACTTTTTAACCAATGAATTTCAATGGCTTTTCCAGTCATCAGTTACTAGCGTACAAGGAATTTTGGTAGCATTTTACAATAAGGTTTCATTAGTTAACTACTTTAGTTAACATGAACAATACTTTTACAGCATTTATTTATCTAATTTCAACATTTACTAATACATTTGTACTTGTTAACATTAGTTAATGCACTGTGAACTAACATGATCAAACAACAAATGATTGTATTTTTATTAACTAACATTAACAAAGATTAATAAATACTGTAATAAATCATTGTTAGGTAACTAATGTTAACAAATTAGACCTTATTATAAAGTGATTTTTTAAACTTATTTTATAGAGATTGCACTCACCAAGAGCAATTTCTAGGTTTTGAAATATTTTTGGAGCTGCATATAACTTGCTATATATAGTCATTATAGAAATGTTCAAGTTTTTTCTTTTGGGGATTTTGTTCATTTTTATGACTGAAAATAACGCGAATATTTCCATGACTGTGGAGATCCGGGTAACAGGTCCTGAGTTAGGCCAGACACACAGGAATAAATTGGTTAAAGTCAAGCTGATCAAAAGTGTGTTGTAAATCATGTGCAAATCAGAAAGTGTGTCAGCAGTTGAAGATGAGAGAGAGAAGATTATTTCAAACACGATGTTTATCGCTCTAACTTAAAATGTGAATGTCAGGTTTCTCACAGCTTTGGCTAATTAATTTCCATGTCAGTCATTTTTCCGAATACTGAATAAAGACATTTTTAAAACCCTTTCTCCTTTTTATATAAACAAAAGTGCAAATTTCTAGCTTATGAAATGTTTTTTTTATGACTGGACAGATGACAGATGCTTCAATCGACACTTTACATTACATTGTTCATGTCACAGTGCAATTATTACATGATGAACCAGCACTGAGTAAGCAATGAGTACCAAATACTGTTTACATCTTATTGTTACTGAAAGTCATTATTTCAACATGAAACATGGACGCTGTTAAAGGGTTAGTTCGCCCAAAAATGAAAATGATCCCATAATTTACTCAACCTCAAGCCATCCTATATGACTTTCTTCTTTCAGGCAGACACAACCAGAGTTATAATTTTAAAAATCCTGACCCTTCCTAGCTTTATAATGGCAGTAAATAGTACCTTATTTTTTGAAGCCCAAATACGCTCATCCATCCATCATAAAAGTAATCCATACGGCTCCATGGGGTTAATAAAGGCCTTCTGAAGCGAAGTGATGCATATTTGTGAGAAAAATATCCATATTTATAACTTTATAAACTATAATCGCGGGCTTCCGTTAATGGCCATACACACAAGTCTAGTTCCGGTAGAAGAGTGACCTCTGTCCTGACCTATGAACTCGGAAAACACTGGTAATTCACAAATTAGAAGCTCTCACCTAAGCTTTCGCTACTCCTACATCATACGTCGGATCAGAGGTCACTCTTCCGCCAGAACTAGACTCGCGTACTGCCTTTACCGGAAGCCAGTGACTAGTTTATAAAGTTATAAATGGATATCTTTCTTTTAAAAATGTGTTGCTCTGCTTCAAAGCCTTTTTTAACCCCCTGGAGTTGCATGGACTTTTATGGTGGTGCTTTAATGGGCTTCAAAATCTCAGTTACCATTCACTCCATTACAAAGCTTGAATGAGCCAGGATTTTAAATTTTTTTTATATATAACTCTGATTGTGTTTGACTGAAATAAGAAAGTTATTTAGGCTACACCTGATGGCTTGAGGGTGAGTAATAATGGGATAATCTTTAAGCATTCTGACTCTACCTGGTTTACGGGTTCACACCTGATCTGTCACTGAATTACAGCAGGTCTCTTCCTTTAAATAATCTAAAGCCATCACAGACTTTGACCAGCACATATAATACCTCCTCTCATTCAACCTGACCCCAGATCTGTAAAGACCACCGCTTACACAATAGACGCATTTGTCCTGGAAACTACGGTTTATTACCGGTTTGTCCATATACCGTTTACAATGACCTGGAAAAAAAATACGAACACACATTGAATCTGGGCTGAGGTTCTGTGAGAGAAACCGACGGGAGGTTTGCAAACAGACAGAGAAAATAACAAAATAACGACACCAAAATAAAGCCGTTAAAAAGTAGTCTGTCTGAGGTAGCTGACAGTAACACTAAATGATATAAAATACAAAGGGTGTAACTTAATTGTCTTTTAACATGCGTATTGTGCCTTACCCGAAATCATCGTCCATGGATTTGAAGAAAAATTTGTAGTTGGGTTTATTGAGGACATTTTTGAAGTCGGCGAGAGTGACGCTCTCAGCAGGAATGGGTATTTTGATGAGGTAGGGAGTCTCCTGCTCGTCGAGGTGATAGATGATCTTGGTCTCCGCCATGGCGGGCCGCTGCTGAGGGAAAGGCCGCACGCATCAGCCCCACAGCGGCGTGCGACTCTCGCGTCCACCGCGGAACGCTCGAGCGTCCAACCTGCGCGCGCTCTCTTCACTCAGCGACAATAAAATCCGATAGCGCAGTATCCTTGCGGTCGTTTGTCACACAAATCAATCTAATAGTATAATATGTATAATAGACAGTGTTTCCTTTCAAAGTGAAGCGAAAGAATAGTACACGACTACACGTCGGTCGTCTATGGGCTCCCTATGGATACTGTTGCTTTTGCCTCTGTCCTTTGGAAACAACTGTCTGTCGGCCGATGTGAGATAGCCCCTCCTATCGATTCATTCCACTGCGCTCCCTCTACAGGACGAGCTATAAAAGATTATAGGCTACTGTTGTTTGGCTGCTGGCTTATAAATGTATTTGAACTTCGGCTATGGGAAAGACGCATCTCGATTACGCAAGGAGCCGTTAAGTTGTTGCTGCTGCATATTAATCACTCAATAGGACAACTTGCCTTTTTTTACTAAATAGGTTGGTGAAATATTTTGAATGTCCTTAAATATTTTCGGGATGTGAGTTTGTAATCCACCAAATCTGCATCTGGATTCTGGAGCCGTAATTTACCTGTTCAGACCCATAGGGTCAGACCTTGATTTCTTGTTAGTGCGCCGATATCGCCCTCTAGAGGATGAAGTGGTACAGCGGTTTACCCCTGGAGGCAGACAAGAAAATACAATCAAATACCAGCCATGACATGCGTTTTATTTATGTGACATGAAATATGTCAAAAATCTGTCAGACGAGTTTTTGACATTATCATTACAATTCATTACGTCACATTGTTATAATAATTAGCACCCGCGTCGTTTGTGAAATACTGTGCCTATTTATAAGCCTACGCTGTAAAGTATTCATTACAGCAGTTACGTTATTTGCCCTGCTGTTAAAAAAAAGGGCGGTGATGTAATTAATTGACATGAAAATAATGTCACTCTTTATGGCCTAAGTAAAAAACATTCCGTGTGACTATATAATTTAAAATAAAATATCTATTTTAGACTATCCTAAACACTTTGATCTCGAGATCCGAACGAACGCGCTTGACGACAGATAGCTCCCGCGAGCATAATTGGCGCGAGCATACAGTTAACTCATTAGCGTACAGAAACTCGCATTTCGAGTCATTTGAAGAAAGAGAACCTGAATAGATTAAGAGATGAGCAAATATTAACAAAGACTAGAGAAAGGTTTAAGAGTACAACCGTCCTCCCAGTGTTGATGATCAAAAGTAGCAGGCCATCCGTCACTGACGGTAAGCAATTGTTTTATTCCATCAAGATCGAAACGTCGTGTATATTCTGATATTCAAAAGGATAATGTTGCGTTTGACTAGTAAATGTCTCTGGCAAATGTACCATAGGCTACTTTTTGCATAGTAAGCATATAATTCCATATCAACTCGTGGAACAATGATTTACTGCTTATTACCATGGTAATATGTTTTTTCGAAAACAAAATGGCGATACTCAAAGAATAATGTTACGTTTGACTATTGTAGTCGATGTCTATGGCAAATTTACCATACTTTTAGCATGGTAAGAATATAATTCCATGTCAACTCGTGGAACAATGATTTACTGCTCATTACCATGGTTATATCAATGTTTTTCGAAAACAAAATGGCATTTGTAAAGGGAAAGTAATAGTAACTTGTATCACATTTGTAATACAGATTCAACATCTACTATCCATCGCAATTTCAGAGCTAACATTATTGTAACTATACAAAAACAACGATGAATTTTGCCTGAAGGTGTCACATGGAGCAGGATCAGTAACACATTTCCTCAGTATAGGTAGACTATTAGATGAGGGTGGAAAACAAACACGTTTATTATTGGCTGTGCAGTTTAAGCCTCCAATCAACAAAAGCTATGATTCTATAAGTTAGAGAAACTATTTCACTTGCCGATGAGTCTGTCTGCCATATAACCTTTTATGCGAGAAGGTGTAATCCAAGGTAGGATTCCTTTGACACAACAAACAAAGTGCTCTCTTATGTCTTTTAATACCTGTAAAACTGAACCTGTCTTTGCACGGTGCTTGCCATTAAGGCCACAGATGATCAGCCTGTAACTCCCCCACACTCACTGCAGTCTCACAAATCATAATCGGTTCCTTTCTCTTCAAATGTTACTAATTTAAGGGAAATTTGCCTATTATAAAATAAAAATAGAATCATTTTCTTCCAATGCAGATTCACCACAGCATCTCAATTCCTGAAAATAACATCTTAACAAATGTTGCAAGTGGTCACCAATAGTAAGGCTCAAATAACAAATACAGGCTGTTGATTTGGACAGCAGTGCTGAAAACACCCACAGTGTTGAAAGGTTTGAAAGGCACTAACATGGCTCCACTTCTTCTGTCTTGATACCTGAGACTCAATGCTGATTGGTTAGCACCAGGAAAGAGAAGCTTGAGAAAGCCAGATTCCAGTTACTGAAAAATCCAACAAAAAGGAAGCAATCCGTTTATCACAGAAAGGCTGAGAGCATGTGGAATCTGTAGGGTCTTCATTAGGCCATGATCGGATTTGAAGAGAGTACAGACTGTATGTGTATTCACACCAGTTCTCAAACACTGTCCAGGAAAGGGATTCGCCAGGGATTGGTCCTCCACTGAACACATCTGTGCAGCTAGCAAAAGGAAAGTCTCTGAAGTCTGGTCAAGTCCTCCAATTGATTCCTCAGTTGTATTGGAGAATAGATGCAAACACAACATATGAGATGATGTGCATAGGCCAGAGGAACATATGCAAAACAAGCAGACACACATTCACACACACACACTAAAAAAGGGTAATGGATAACAGATGGCAACCAGAATCCTTGATAGTGATATAGCCCTATCCATAAGTGCACACATGCGCGCGCACACACACACACACCACAAACATCCGTCCTCTATTTTTGTTCCACAGTCCTGAGCAGCTTTACATTTAGCTTATGAAAATCAGTGTCTGCCTTTTTAAATAGACATCCCAGTGTTGTTGAGAGTGTACACCCATCAGTGCTGCCCTCCCACAATGCATCCAGTCTGAATCGAGGAGTTCAAACCCTGTCCTATTCCTGTCCTTCTGGTTTTTCACCTCAACCCTTCTGCTTCTCCACAGAAGTTGGGATCTCATGCAGACACATTGACGTCCCGCAGGGCGATGGTCCCGTTGGCAGGGGGGTCTGTGGGTGAGGAAGGGGCAGAGGCTGGTGATACGAGTAGAGATGGCGCTGTGCTGGTGTTGAGGGCGCTGCTTTGGAACAGTATCTGCTGAAGTGTCCTACGTAGATTAGGGTGCAAACGGGCCTGAGTTTGATAAAATACCTCCACAGCAAAACACTTCATCACTCCTCCGCACAGATCCTCATAAAGAGGCACTGTGTACATCCTTGAGGTCTAGAGAAAATGAAAAGAGGAAAGTTAATAGACAACCCAGTGCTAAAACAGACAAAATAAGACATTTATTTTCCATAAATACGGCGTCCCACTACTATTTTAAAACAACAACAGTAAGTTCAAGTCAAAATTCCTCAGCAAAAGTAGCACAAAAACCCCTACATGTTACTTACTTATCTAGGTATGCAAACTAAGAGTAGTGCCTAAAAATGCACAACAAAAATTATTTAAAAAATATGTACTGTAGCAAACTGATGTGTGGCTGTCACAGTTAAAGGAGCAGTTCACTTTTAAAAAAAAACTTTTACTGCTAATTTACTCACCCCATGTCATCCAAGATGTCCATGACTTTCTTTCTTTCTTCAGTCGAAAAGAAATGAAGGTTTTTGATGAAAACATCTCAGGATTTTTTCCATTGGGAACCAAACGGTTCAAGGTCCAAATGAGAGTTTCAGTGCAGCTTCAAAGGGCTTTAAACGACGCCAGACAATGAATAAAGGTCTTATCTAGTGAAACAATCAAAAATAAATAAAAAAGTTTACGTTTTTTCTGTGATGAGTGTTTGTGACTCTCTTGTTCAAACTCGTTCATCAAAATAAACAAATCTTTTTGTCGAGTCACGACTCGAAGGGTCCTAGATAAGACCCTTATTCATCGTCTGGTGTCATTTAAAGCACTTTGAAGCTGCACTGAAACTCTCATTTGGACCTTGAACCGTTTGGTTCCCAATGAAGTCCAAGTCCAGAAAATCCTGGAATGTTTTCATCAAAAACCTTAATTTCTTTTCGACTGAAGAAATGGATATCTTGGATGACATGGGGGTGAGTAAATCATCAGCAAAGTTTTTTTTGAAAGTGAACTACTACTTTAAGTGTTTTATATCTCCACTTTGGAGGTTTATTTTATGCATTTAAATTAATTGTTTGATGCTACAAGATCATGGTAACATCAGAAATCAACAAGGGGATTTCATAAACTTGATACAATCTCTGAAGTTGAACTGTGACCATGCTTGACGCAATACACTTGAGAAAATGGAAATCAATACAGCATGCTTTTTATGAATCAAAGGAAGAAACCAGTCAAACTGGTTGCGATTGAGCACATCTCTTTGCAGCTCTGAAATGAGACATGATGTCATAAGCAGTCACAAGTCAAAGACTAGCCGAGAGCGTTCATTAGAAACACTGGAATGTGGATTCCCTTTTAGGAAAACTCAGTTTGTGGAGTGAAGGAGTGAGGGAGAAATTGAGAGAACCAGTCCCTAGCTTCATATGGCGCTTTTCCACTGCATGTTACGGCTCGGTAAGGCCCACTTTTGGGGGGTTCTAAGTGAACTGTACCGATACTAAAATGTGACGTGTAAACACTGCAGATCCAACATGGCATCATGACTTTTGCGTAAACGTACACGCCACTTTCAAGTCAAGTGGTGAATTATCCATTATCAGTCATCCGCGTGTATGTCTACGCTGTTAAATGTCCGAGTGATTCCGCCTGTATGTATGCCCGAGCGAAATGAAGCAAAATGTAGATTTACATCTGGGGAGCGAGATTTTTTTTCCTAGGATAGTAGGGGAAGACTCGTAAATTAATAACCCCAGTGACGGGTAGGTTTAGGGACGGGATTGGGGTAGGTCCTATATTTATACAGTAATATAACGTTAAGTCAACGTCGTTCATAAACACGCTGAAAAGCGATTATGCGTGTTGATAGCACGCCAAAAATGGAAATACAAATTGGCGTGTCATACATACGCCATTTCATGAGATCGGTCAGGCAGATCACTTACTGGTCAGAGAGAATCATCGCTAGCACCATCATTGGATTTGTGACACGAGACACGATTTAAATAGTCAGCAACAGCCACCGTAGTATCATTTGTTCACACAACTTTTTTTAAACTACTTGCTTTAATCGACCGTCGCACCCAACTTGAAAAAATAAATGGCTGTATCGTGGCCAGTAGACAAGGTGGCGGCGCAACTATTACGGTTTGTCGATAATCCCACCCAATTTGAAGTAGTACTAAACTGTAACAGAAAAGTAAAGCGAGCCTAGCCGAGTCATGCCGAACCATGCAGTTGAAAAGCACCTATATAGACCCTTTTCAGTTGGTAAACATGGTGACTTTTATTTGTGGGAGGACCTTAGGTGGAGGCAGAACGATCCCTCTGGTCGCTTCACTAACGCTAGTTAGCAAGTATTGTTAGCTTGTTTTTTAACAATGACTGGGGAAAATCCGATTTTATCTTAATGTGCAAGGTCACTCAGTGTCCAGGACCGCGATTGTTATTTCCAAAAGCTATTTTTAAGGGACAGAACCAGATTGGCCGACCCGTAGCCGCCTACACGCTCACTCAATGCATGGACGATCTGACAGGATTAGCGTTACCTTACCTCGGTTGAGTGGCCCGACTTCTACCTTATAGAGAAACTGATCGTAAAGAGAAACTGAGGGCATATAAATCTTTAGATGCCAATATGTTCCTGTACAACACTTGTGTGTACGATCCGCAGTTCTGCCGAGCCAGCACCGAGACGACGACAATGTACAGAGTGACATTACGGTGCGATTTTAATGATGTGAATATTTTCTTGAAATAAAAGTTCCAGATACAGCATATTCATTTTTCATCAATTCTTGCACCAAACAACACAACAAGATGACATTTAATAATAGTAACAATTATTTAAGCTCCTTATTATGTAGCCGAATCTGTGCTGGTTTGTATTGGCCGCCTCCAGTTTTCACTTTGTTTTGCCTCCAGCTAGCACCGTGACGTAACTGTGACGTCGGCGCAAAAGGGGTCTATAGTGTTTGTGTCCTCTAAACACAGGCAAAACAAGATACTTACTTGCTTTTAACTCGGCTCACTATCTTCAGGGCACACAAAAGAATCTTAAAATCAATATGGACATGGTAACTGATAATGTATTATCAGTTACAGTGCAAGAGCCACTTCATTCACAAAACTCACATGTTTATGCAAGAAGCTGCGGACTCGAGGCAGATCAGGATAAAAGCTGTTCCGCACTACAACCTGCAGCCATCGAATCTGGACTTCAGCGTTCATACCGTCCAACAATGCAGAGTAGCAGCTTGACAAAAGACTCATCACCTCTGAAAGGCCAATCACACTTCACATTACAAGAGAAGGGTCTACCAACCAAGCATCCAAGTGCATGCTAAAATAAATGCATACAAATTGCGGGAAGGATTCATAATACCTCGAGGCAGAGGTGAGCGGTCTAGAAGTCGATCCATAAAGAGGACAGTCTGAAAGGTGCTCCAGGAGGAGAGGTCAAATGTAGCAATCACTTGGGGATCAGGGGTGTCTGTGCCCCAGAGGTCACACAGGCGCTGAACAGGACCAGTTAGAGCTCTACCCGCAGAGAGATCTGGTTCACACAACGGCGGACCACAGCCATTTAGCCATCGCTCAAATTCCAGTCCTGAGCAAGAAGGGAAGCAAAGGGGAAGGACGAAGGAGGGGAAGAAGTGTCACATTTCTGTTTATTTAGCCTCCGTCTCTCGTACTGCTAATGTTGCTTTGACCCCTCACTGGGTATTATGACTGGCTCAACAGGGAAATTCCTAACCGAGGACAAATGGAGCGCAGTGAGATGAGTAACTATAAGCGTCTCTGTGTGTTAATCATCATCTCTGACATTTGTCGCAACTCACCCTCTCGTTGAGCAACGCAGCTCTCCTTCAGCTCAGGGAAGAAGCCAAGGAAGAAGTCCAACAGATCCTGAGCGACTACGCTGGTGAATCTGAACTTCTCAATGTAGGCCTACAAGGTGGAAGGGTTCAGAACATTCATGTGTGCGTGTGGACTATGCCATTTATGTGAATGTTTGTCATGTTTCTTACCCTAAGAAAGCTATCAAATCTCTTTATGTCACCACACAGCTGTGAGAGGTAAGAAACAAAGCAGAAGCCTTTCTCATAGGTGAACAGATTCATTAGACTGCTGGGGTTTACACCTTTGGAGAAAGAGAAAGAGGAAAATGGAGTACTTTGACCCAAGATTCATGGGTCTGACACTTCACAAGTACATAATAAATACTTGGGCACGTTTTCAAGGCAAGCTGAACTTAGCAAATGAGGATGTCTTTCTGAAATCTGAGCAACAAAGAATTTTAGATGCATTTACCACACAGCTATTTCAGGTGTGTGGTAAAATCACCATATGGCTTTTAGCCTAAAAGAGCTGGTTTATATTGTTAAAAAGGTTGTACCTGGCTCAAATTTGGCCTGCAGTTTACTGACAGGATTGTTGTCTCCAAGAAGACGCATCTGTCTGTGAAGAGCATCTAGACGGAAGACTGTCTCAAGGCAAGTGAAGGCTTCTCCTGAATCAGAGAATTGAGGAGATAAATGTAAGGAGAGCATTGTGGAATATGGATAAGCCTATATGTGAATTTTACACACTGAGGTTTTGCATTTGCTGGGGCACATCACTGACATTTTTGTGGAATGTATACATAAACATTCGCAAGAAGCCCACATGTTAGGACTGTGAATATGTGTGAGGATGTGTATACCATAGGCCTCTGTGGTAATGCGCCTCTGAGCGTAAGTGGCCAGACCCTCACTGAGCCACATCTCTTCCCAGGTAGCATTGGTGACTGCGTTTCCAAACCAGCCGTGAGCAATCTCATGGATGACATCAATCAGCAGAAATTCCTGACTCTCCAGTATGGAGGAAATTATGAAGGTAAGACACGGATTCTCCATGGCAACGATGGGGAATGAAGGAGGAAGGAACACTATGTCGTACCTGTAAAGAGTGAGATAGGTTTAGGCCTGAACATGACAAGGTGGAAAAGACCGATATGACTGAGAAGAATAGAACTGACCTTCCCCATACATAAGGGCCAAAGAGCCCCTCTGCCACATTAAGCCAGCGCTCCACACTACCGCCCAGTTTACTGACCGCACACGTTAGGATGCAGGGCTCTGCCCACACACGACTCCTAAAAGCAAAGATATTGCGACCGAGGTATAGCAATGAACAAAAATGAAAACCTTGCACTTACAGTATGTTACATAGAGAATGATCCTGAAATGTTTTGCATACACGCCAGCTGAAAATCCTGCTAAGACCAGCATTTACAGACTGGTTATGCTGGATAGTACTGGTTTGGCTCTTATCTATCTGATGAACCAGCATAACCATGCAGTTAAGTTGAGCCCCTTTCACACAGAGATTCCGGAAAATACACGACCCGTGATTGTTTGATTTCGGTTCATTCATACTGCCAGTGATTTGCCGGGATCTGTGAGTGCGTTCACACACAACCTGTAAAGATCCCGGAAAGACACATGACGTCAGGATGAGACGTGTAACGTACCGTACGCAAAAACATGTACACGCGCATACCGTTCCACAAAGCTGGTAAACGATCTCAGGTTCAGCGCGGATGGTGAGGAGCTCCTGGTCTCTGCTTCGTTCCAGTTTGCAGACATTTGTTCGTCAGTTCGTCATGACGAACACAAACTTTCTTCTAAAAGCAACAGAGTCGCGCAATGGCATGAGCATCATCACTATGACACACCCCTTATGGCATTGGTGCTGGCTTTTGTTCACAGCGCACGTTCCGGGACTGATTCCAGCAATGTTACTAGGTCCCCAACCCAGCATCAATGCCGGTATCAATCCCGGGTCGTGATTGCGTTCACACTGGCAATTTCCCGGGATCAACGCGCTGTGTGAAAGGGGCTTTGGTCAACCAGAGTGTTTTTTTTTCTGAGAACCATGTTGACCAAGGTAGCACCTTGGGTTTGTGGTCTTGCCAGTTAACCATTTACGCAGCCTATTTGATACAAAACTACATTTAGCAACCTCCAGAACAACATACGCTGGTATCTATCTTTTCTGTTCTTTTCAGAAGGGATACTTCAACTGTACCTTGGCCCAATATCTGCATGCTGTAGGTCTCCAGCCACCAGGGCAACTAAGTAGGCTGGGACAGGATACTCCATGGAGAACTGGAAAACCCTGTCCTGTTTAGAGTATGCACTTCTTGAGGCACTCATCAACACAGTAACACCCTCTGGTACCTGTAACGCAAACACATACATCCACAAACATTTGAGATCCGCCCCCTGAAAAGTATTTCACACTTGTACAATATACATGATCTAAAAATAATACTGAATGCAAATAAAGATATTAGCAGCTTAGACTTACTCTGACAGTGGCAGAGTAGGTGCTTTTGACGGCCGGTGTGTCAAAACAGGGAAAAAACGACCGGTTGCAGACCGAGTGACCCTGAGTGAAGACCAATGGTCGGGTTTGTCCGCATGTCAACTCTGCATCCAGCCACCAAATCTGATATAGGGACCAGGGAGCAATGAGATGAGAGAATACCTTTGACAAATGTTCTCTGAGAGAAAAGCTTTAAATGTGCAAGTGATTCAAGATTAAAGTAACAAATCAAATTTTCTTAGGGTTTCTCTAAGTTAATAAAGTTTCATGGTTTATAGATATCTGATCTCACTTATTTCATTATATTGTTGCAGTGCTATTGGTGAAGCGGTTGTGAATCCATGAAGTTGAAAAAGACAACACCCATACAGGTGAGCAGCTAAAAATTCCCATGCTTTTTGTGTATATTATACCACTAAAATTACATGGTGTAATCAAGTCTCAGTGATAAGAAATGACCTGATAGCCAGAGGCCAGTATAGGAAAGCTTACAGAATTTCGACTTGCTGACGTATTTTTGTAGGCCAACCCAATGCCAACGCTGTAGCCAGTTAGTTCGATGCTATTTTGTGTAAGACAAACTGGTATAAAGTAAAAAAAAAATTATAGGCTATATAATTGCAGCACATTTCAGCTGTTGTTTTCAGTGTACAGGGTGGTTTTTAACACAGTTACCTAAATAAAACGATACACTGAGTAAACTACGTTTTGTAAATAGATAAATGGTTATTCATTATATCAATAAAACAATAACTTTAAAAAAAAGTTAGCATCACACCTACAAAAACCAAATTGGATTTTTCTTTTGGATTATTGCAGAAAATAAGGTCTGGTTGACTAACAAAAGCTTATGATTCTTGCACGTTTTGTTCATTAACGGCAGAACTCAACAGCTAAAGGTAGGCTTGGGCTATAAATGAACTACACCCATCACTCAGTCTCAACTTCAGCGTCACAATAACTAAGCTTTCGATTGCTCATTCAGTCTGGGTTCTGACCTACTACAGAAATAATTCATCCCTGCACCACTCTATTGACCAGTGCTGTGTTAATTTTGAAATTTAATGTGTTATTAGGGCTGTCAAATGATTAATTGCGATTAATCGTATCCAAAATAAAAGTTTGTTATTACATAATATATGTGGGTGCACTGTGTAAAATAATTATACACAGTGCACCCACATATATTATGTAATAACAAACTTTTATTTTGGATGCGATTAATCATTTGACAGCCCTAGTTTTTATGCATTACATTACATTTATATTTGTTTCTCTGTGATGCGTTGAATATTGTTGTTCAATTTGTTAAGAAATAAGCTGATTTTTTTTAACTGTTCACCGAAACAATGTTATATAGCTGGCCATTATAGGTGATGTTTGATTACAATTGTGATCATATCTTGTTTTGGAAACATCAGTGAGAATAATGTTTTGCTTTGCTGGGTTAAAAAAAAGTCTTTCCCAAGAAACACGTTTGTTATGCTTACAAATTAAAAACCTTGTGTTGAACTACTTTAAGTAAAGAAAACTTTCTGGCACATTTAAAACTACTCTTACTACTAGATTAAAGTCTATTGGAGACATTCAACAGAGTGATAAAAACTGAAAAACAACACTAAAAGAAGCATAATAGGTTTAAAATGAACCCTCTCTGTGCAAGCGGGCATTGAGATGGATAGGTTACAGTATAAATAACATTAAATGGGTTTGTTTTTGTAATCAACACAGACAGCCACCAATTTTTTGAAGGGTTAGTTCACCCCAAAATAAAAATGATCCCATAATTTACTCACCCTCAAGCCACCCTAGGTGTATACGACTTTCTCCTTTCAGCCAAACACAATCAGTTGTATTATAAAAATATCCTGGCACTTCCAAGCGTTATAATGGCAGTGAATGGTACCTTGGATGGAATCAAGCGCATTCATCCATCATAAAATTAATCCTAAGGCTCCTGGGGGTTAAAAAGGCCTTCTGAAGTGAAGCGATGTGTTTTGTAAGGAAAATATATATATTTATAACTTTATAAACTAAATGAGTCTAGTTCCGGCGGAAGAGTGACCTCTGACCCGACGCATGGCGTATGATGTAGGAGTTGCGAAAGCTTCGTGAGAGTAGACGCCTCTCATGGTTTAAACACATAGAGCTGTGTAACAAGCTTAAGCTCCTCCCACATTTTCTTAAAAGTTCTCTTTTTAGACTTTCTAATTCGTGAATTACCAGTGTTTTGTTTGACTCTATCCTCTGCGTTCTTCAATACATCAGGCGTCAGGTCAGAGGTCACTCTTCTAAGTAGCCTTGCATACGGCCGTTACCGAAAGTCATAGTTTATAAAGCTATAAATACGGATAATTTTCTTATAAAAACACTTCACTTCAGAAGATCTTTATTAACCCCCTGGAGTCATATGGATTACTTTTATGAAGGATGGATGCACTTTTTTAGGCTTAAAAAAAATCTACCATTCACCAAGTCATTTACACATAGGATAGCTTGAGGGTGAGTAAATGATGCAATAATTTTAATTTTTGCACTGAAGCATGTTTAATATAACCCCACCTTCCAGTGATCATGACCTGGATAAGTCTAGTTATCTACTTAAGGGGACATGCCACTACACTGAGGTCATTCTTATCAGTAGCTCCAGAACAGTCACTGTGCTTTATGCTTACAGGTAGGCTATCTGATAAATAAACAGGGTGATTTCACAAGCACGTGACAATCCCACAAAACCCATTTAATCATGGCAGAAAGGGTGATTGTCAACATTAATGTTGCACTGTTTAGTGGATTTTGGCTCTGTGTACAATAGTCCTGTGCAACAAAGTTATTATTAGCGTGTATCGTCAGCTGTCACCGCGTTGACCTTACCGCAGGGCCGTCTGTGGTCGTGTAGCGGATGGTGACACGGAAAGCCCGGTGAGGCCGGTTCACTGCGGCCGGGAGGCTGATGTTCAGAGAGGATCCGTAATCGGTGAACGGTTCTACTCGGTAGGTGAGGGACATAAACACGTCAGGAGCACCGGACACGCCGGGCACCTTACAGTCCACGGAATGAATTAATAATGAAGGGTGCGTGTCCAGAATGAGAGATTGGACGCCGGGCTGGACGGGCGTGAGCTCCAGAACCTGCCATCCCGTCATCCTCTTGACGGCGAAGTTCAAGTGAAGGTCCAGGTGGAAATGTCGGAGTTTAAAGCTGTGGAAGTTGGACGCTGACGCGACGTCCACCAGGCGACAGTGAGCCAGACTCCGGCCGCCCTCGCAAGACTTACCGGGCACGGTCAGCACTTTGCGACAGCAACACAGCGTCGGCCGCTGGAGCTCGGCCATCGCAAAGTTTGGCTAGTAAATAACAGTTATCCGTGACGATAACGAGAAACTTTACACGCGGCGAACGCGCACGGATATCGGCGAAAGAGAGATGAACAAGCGATCGAGTTCGTTACATTGTTGCTGGAGTTAAAGGGGCGGTCGACACTCCGCCGAGGAGGAAACCGAATGCGAGAAATGATAGTAAAACGGACGGCGAGACGGTAAAAGGCATTAAAACAAACCGCAAATCTACGTAAAATCCATTAGAGCCGTAGACACGACTGAGTTCAGCCCTCCGACCTCCATCTAAAGCAGAATATGTGTGTGTGTGAATGTCCCGCGGTCGATGTACGGCTTGCGTTCCGTCTCGAGAGCCACGGAGAGATCGGTGGAAACTACCGGTAGAGGAAGAGACGCTCAGTGAAGCCCTGATGAGCACAGAAAAGCTGAGTTAAGTGACTCCCTTAGAAAACAGGAAGTAAAAACAAGGGAGGAAATCACTTCGAGACGGGAAAGTTTTCGAGCTGCAGGGGGGCGCTGTGGAGCTCCTGTCCTGATGAAAACACGACCCACCAGTGGACAACAACACTGTTGTACACTCTGTGGGTACAATGTTGCTTTAATCAGTAGGCCTACTATGGATAATAGTATTGTAACCTTGACCAACGCCCTACATTAGGAATGATGTTGCATTGGGTTAAGCCTAGCTAACTAGCAATGCACAAATATTACAATTTTGGCTAATAGCCTACCGATAAAATAACAATAATTTTCATGTTATGGCCTGGAACTGACATTAAATTGTTGTTAAAAACAGTTATTCACAGTTTAAAATATTAAGTATTTAAATAGAGCAGAGGTCTTCAACCCTGCTTCAGGAGGCAGGTTGCAGGATATGATTACATTATCCTTGTCTAGATGAGGTAAATGCAATCTAAATGTAAAAATAGGAAAAAAAAACTTTGCACAACCAGCTGGTTATCTAAACAGCATAGAGATTGCACTGAATAAGATATTAAATGATTGCTTATACTCATTCTGGCAAAATTGCAATGTTGGTTTTACTATAGAGTGCTTTTGACCACAATACACCCATTAACAGACTGGAAAAAGAAGGCTGGACTCTCTGAGACAGTGACTAGATGGGTGATATTTATAAAGCAGGGGAACTTTGTGAACATTTATAATTTTAACAGGGCTAGCATGGAAAAAAATCTCCACAAGTTTCAATCCTTGTGCCTGTTCAGTGTTCACAAACACTACTGTTAAGTCAAGTCAAGTATATAGCGCCTTTTCACAATATAGATTGCATCAAAGCAGCTTCACAGTATCAATCAAAACATAACAATATTCATTTCTTTAGTGGAAAAATATCCATGTTTGGTAGAGCCGATCAATGGTATTACTGATTGATTAATTCATTTGAATATCCCCTGTTTTACTGTAATATATTGTTCAATTTGTTATATGCTCCCACTGTGCCATATGGGCTTGGAGCCAGAGGGGCATAAGTGGCATTTTGGGCGAATATGAGTTCTTTATATCAAAATAAAGGTCTCAATGAGCTCTATCCAATGGTGCCAAAAATTCCTATCTGAGATCAACCTGTATTGAAAAAAGCAACAAAAAGGTGTATCGGACGTATTTGACTTTTTGTTTTTTTTTTTGAAAATGTTTTAGAACATGTTCAATCTGTTAATATGCCATACATTTTTTACTTAAATACTAATTTCATGTAAGTATGCATGGGGTTGCAATGTCTGTGGTTTAAGGTTAATAATACAGGTGATTGAAGCATGGTCAAAATTTTGTTTTGTCTCTCCTGTAAAGTTTGTTAAAAGCCACTTACGCCCTTCTGGCTCCAAGCCCTCGTAATCGCAATCATTGAAGTTAATCTTCAAAAATACTGAGATCAGTCTTCTTCAGCCCTGTTCCTGGAAGCCTACTATCCAGCACTAATCAAACACACCTGAAGAAGCTACTTACATGACAGGCCTACTTATATGACATCCAGATCTACCGCCAAGTGACTTCGGTCCCATTGACTCCCTGTGCCAGTGCAAAAATTTAATTAACAGCTGCATATACCAAGTTAAATAAAGAGAGACAAAGGTAATTTTATGTGGCAATAAAGATAACATATCTAACATGAATACATACCTTTACTTCAGGGGTCTATAAACTAAAAAGGAAGTCAGGAGTATTGGTGTCATTCAAGAATATTATCGTAGTTTCAGAAGCCATATAAAAGCAATAACTAAATCAGATTACAACCAGGGGTGGGGGTATTAAATTACAAGCAACATGAGTTACATATTTTTTAGTTACATATACTGTTTTCCCATTTATTGACTGACAGCTCTCCTGTCCCCATGTTGAGAGAAACCGTAAGTGTAGATGCTCTGTGTGTGAACATGATGCTTATTGTAGCTCTAGACTAAATGAGTATGCATTTACCCATTTTACGTATTCCTCAAAAATGAATTAAAACAGTGAAAGCCATATAAAAGCAATAACTAAATCAGATTACAACCAGGGGAGGGGGTAATAAATTACAAGTAACATGAGTTACATAATCAATTACTTTTTTTTCCAGTAACTTTAATGCAATTACAACAAAATAATCTGTTACTTTTTCAAATAAGTAACGCAAGTTACTCTGTTTCCGTAAGTGCAGATGCGGTGTGAACGTGATGCTTATTGTAGCTCTAGACTAAATGTGAGTATGCGTTTACTCATTTCACTTGCAAAAAATCACATACAGTCTTTCTCAAAATGAATTAAAACAGTGAAATGTAAGCTCAGAATATTGTGCAAACCTTCAATAAATAAATAACACATACTTTATGTCAATTGCAATTAAGAATGGGAGCAGAGCTGAATGGTTTGAGTTGAAGTATCTACAGGCGTAATGTGCATTTCCATCAGTACGAGGCTTATTTGCTTAGCTGTGAAAGGGTCTTTACATTGGCCAAGATTTTTTTTTATTACAAAACAAGCGAGCCAAGGAGTCAAGCCAAGCCAAAACACGGAGTAACACAATATTGTAACACATTAGTTTAAGTTTCTCCTACACTGCCTACTACAACCATCTAAAAACATAGCATGAATCAGATCCTTTTCCCCCAAACAAGACCTAGAGGAGCTTATTGCATTCATTACCAGCAGGGTAGAAAAATGAATTTGACTTCTTACTGGCCTTCCCTGGAAGACTATTAGACAGTTGCAGCTAATTTAATACAAAACTGCTGCAGGCACCTAGAAAGCCAAAAGATTGATCGCACCAGCTTGGCTTCCAGTTTCATCTCAAAGTAAAGGAATGGCCTAGGACTCAAAATACATTGCAGATATGCTAGAATAACCTAAAATTCACTTAAAACGTGCCGCAGCTGGAACAAGCTTCCAGAAAATATAAGGATGTACTGTACACTACAGTAGTAATAGTTAGTGCATCAGATTATGTATGGTGTCCCACATAGTTCACTTTTGAAAAAACTTTTGCTGATAATTTACTCACCCCCATGTCATCCAAGATGTCCACGTCTTTCTTTCTTCAGTCGAAAAGAAATTAAGGTTTTTGATGAAAACTTTACTGCATTTTTCTTCATTGGGAACCAAACAGTTCAAGGCCCAAAAGACACTTTCAGTGCAAACTGTTCAAAGGGCTTTAAACGATTGCAGACGATGAATAAGGGTCATATGAAGCGAAACGATCGCTCATTTAATAAATAAATAACAAAGTTTACGTTTTATAAGCTAAAATGCTCACCTTGCTCTGTTTTGTGATGCACGTTTGTGACTCTCCTGTTCGAACTCTTTCATCAAAACGAACGAATCTTTTTCCGAGTCAATTCGTTCGTTGAATGAACCAAATGACTCGGAAAAAGATTTGTTCATTTTGAAAATGTTCATCAGAACAGAGCAAGGCGACAATTTGAACTTATAAAACTTAAAATTTGTTATTTATTTATTAAATGAGCGATTCATCGTCTGGAATCGTTTAAAGCCCTTTGAAAAGTTTGCAGTTTGTACTGAAAGTGTCTTTTGGACCTTGAACCATTTGGTTCCCAATGTAGTGCATTATATGGAGAAAAATCCAGGAATGTTTTCATCAAAAACCTTAATTTCTTTTCGACTGAAGAAAGAAAGACATGGGGGTGAGTAAATTATCAGCAAAAGTTTTTCAAAAGTGAACTACTCCTTTAACCCCACGTTTTTCTAGAGGGACTGTAAGTGTCTGTTAAAAATGAATAACCAAAATAACACTATACTACTACAATATACTGTAGTCTTGTCGCAATTGGTCAGCAGCACATATGATACTGTGTTGGCTGGGTTTTTCCATTTACAAGTGTCATCCTACCTATGCAGAGGCGTTTGTGGAGGAACTTTCTCCTAAGGTACAAGCACTTCATACAGTCAATAAGACATCAAGTCAACAAAAATAATCAATGTAATATTTTAGAAACTTAAATAAAGGGCTCATTAATTGTACAACTCAAGTATATCAAACTTTCTTTGGGTCTTTGTCACCCTCAGAAATTGTAATGTTCTTTCTTTTGGATAATTATAAGAAATGGCAGAATAGCAGGATGTTTCGGACTGAGAATAAGTGAATCTATGGGAAAGCACACTAAAATGACCTTCTATAGTCATTGGCATATCTCTTGCATTTTTTATTAGAGTTACTCCTCTCTCAGCAATCCAGAAACATAGACACAGAAAGGGTAAACCTAAAATAAATTTATTGAGACAGCGGAGAGTCTCCTGCTCTCTTTCCACCCTTTTCACAAGGCAATAAAGAAATCATGCTAAGGCTATGGAAAGAAATTGAAATGACACTGACATTTTCGCAGGGTCTGAAGAGGGAATGAGGGTCTACAAAATCAGATTCCCCTTCATACAGACCGCAAATGAGCATCACAACCTGATTCGGGAGGTCCATTCAGCGTGATCTCTTTGCACCAGTGTTGTGATGGACAACGTAACACACATGAAAACAAAAAGCCCGTTGAGAATCTTTTTTGGGACCAATTCAGAGACCTCCTACTGAGGCGAACTCTTCTGTGGAAGCAAGCCAAAATGAGAAATGCTTTCATACATAAGAGGAAAAGTAAAAGGGACCGGCAAAAATGTTAACAGTGTAAATAGGCTAAAAATATACAAAGGCCTCTTAGCTAAAGAAGACTGAATCCTTGGTGTGCCGAACAAGGATACAGTGAATAAGCAGCACTGTGTCTCTTAGAAGAGTCCCACGACCCAGTGCTCGTACAGCGTCCTGTGCACAACATCTCCTGTGCCAAAGTTTAGGGTTCAAGTCACAAGACAACATTTACACATGTACTGAAGACAGTCAAGTTGTCAAAAATATTAAACTGTAATGAAAGATGATACATCTGAATGTATATATGTATATATATATTACATAAATGTACAAAGACCTGCAGAATCAACACAAAAGGACTCTGCAACCACCTTGTAAATGTATATATATATATACTCATAAACAGAGATATGTCCTCTGTAAACACACCAGTTTGCATGAATTAAACTACATGAAAACTGATTTCCCCTCTCCATTATGTAAATATCATTACAGTATCAGTGTTTCTTGACCTAACCATTTAAACTGACGAGTAGTACATCTTAACAGGCATGCCCCTAATGACAGCCCATGAGTTTCATGGAAATACAATAATCTCCCTCCCCAGGTCCCTATAGGTTTGCAGGAGGGAGTAACATTGAAGCAGCAATGACTGGAATATTAATGGAGAATGTTCCCTTCAGTCCTCGGGAGTGAAACCTTGGCTCGGCTGTCCTTTAGCCTCTTACAGAGATTTTGTTCTCCACCGCTGCCAGCATTGCACAGAAGCGAGAGTTTTCATTCGCCAAGAGCTTGGACGGCTCGTCGAATTCCACCACCTGGGTCAAACAGAAGAAAGAAAGAGTCGGTTTAACAGAGGAACCACAGAAAGAGGCTCCTTTCAACAAATACGTTTGAAGGATCCACGGAGCAATGGATTTCTTCCCACTAGGGATGCGTAATACATTGAGGATTAGCAATAGTGTCTTCAAAGGCATCTCTGACTGTGTCTATCGGCAGAACCCTAATTAGCAATATTATCGGCATATCTTTGCTCACAGAGTAAATATTGTGAAAACTGCAAAATTGTTATAAAACCAGTAGCCAATTTCACCTGTTTTTCTGTCTCATGACTATGATGCTTCCAAACACTATTGTTCGTGTACACCGTCAAAGGTTTCTATGTACAACGTGTTTAACAGCGTTGAGCATTTTAGCCAATCACCAACATGACATCATGACTTTTGCGTAAACATGCACGCCACTTTCAATTCAAGTGGCGTGTTATCTATACGCATTTTGTATGCGTGTATGTCTACGCCGTTATGAATTCATTAGGGCTGGGTAATAAATATCGATTTCTCGATATTACGAACTGATATCGATTCTTAAATCTCAAGAATCGATTAGTCATCCTGTTTCATTTGAATGACTGGAACATTATATCGCGGCATAAAAATCGCAATAATCTTTGTCGTTTGTTACTATTGATATGAAACAAAGTTTCAATTTTCAAATTACGTCCATTTTCTTTAGAAATTTAAAAACATAAATAAGGTTTTGGCGCTGTGGCGTGAGATCGCTCTGGCGCAGCTCAAGAGAAGCAGCAGCGCTGATCTCTCTTCCGGGTTAATAATACCACGAAAATAAACATGAATGAGCATCTGAAAGTGTGTTAAAGATAGAGTACAACTTATCGAAATCCGTATCATGTCACATTGATTCGCTCAATCAGCGTTTCATGTATCGTCATATAAATTTACCTCAAAACCCACATAAACTCGTTAGTCAGCTAGAAAAAATAACTCTAGAGAGGAGCATTTTGCTAAATATATACACCATATTACATATGCATTATAATCTTAATGTTCTTCAATATTTAATGCATATTTGAATAAATCTGGCAAGTTTTTATGACAGCCACCATTTAAATGTTTATATTTCATATAATCTTCTTATTATAAAAATAAATAAAAGTGTAATTTAAGTGTTTGTATAGCTACAAAACAGTTAATTATTACTTTCATATTTGGCTAATGATAACTAGACTGCCATAGTTTACAGCATTAGTTAAGAGATTTGATTTCCTTGAGAAAATTTGCCATTTATTGTAACTGATTTTCAAAATAATCAATATTGAATCGAATCGAAATCGAATCGCAAGCTTGCGAATCGAAATCGAATCGTGAAATTTGTGTCAATACCCAGCCCTAGAATTCATCACAACGAATTCATTTGTATATATAAATATATGACCGTATGACGCCGTACATCACCCATCCCTACTTCCCACAGCAGCAACATTTGATATTTTACTGATTGCTGTCCATCAAATCTAGTCATCACACCACTACACCGTACCTGTCCCTGATTGAGCACCATAATACGGTCACAGTTGAGCACTGTGTGAACTCTGTGTGCAATGGTCAGAGTGGTGCAGTCCTCGAATGCATTACGAATCGTCTCTTGAATCAAACAGTCGGTCTCTGTGTCCATGGCCGCTGTGGCCTCGTCCAGGATCAAGATCTGAAAATTGGGAGGACACAAAGTGGATGACCTGGTTAAATGAGACAAAGTCTGTTCTGTTTTATCTGCTAATCCCAATTGGCTCTGTCTCCCGTGGAAAATATCAGTCGGTGGGATAACCAACCTTGGACTGTCTCAGAAGAACTCGAGCCACACACAGCAGCTGCCTCTCGCCCACCGAGAAATTCTCCCCGTTTTCCACCACCTCAGACTCCAGCTTTAAAGGCAGCTGAGACACCTGAACAACAGAGGGGAGATACAATACACACAATTACAAAGATTCAAGGCCATGGGAAGAAAGAAAGAAACAGTAAAACAATGGAGACAAGAGCATACTTGGACCTAGCTAGACAAAATGAGCAGCTGCTATGTAAAAGAGTTGGTAACCTGTAAGAACTTTGCCAGTAAATGCTATATATGTTGTGGTGTGGGTTTGGCTTACACATTCTTTCATGTGTGTCCTCTCCAGGGCATCCCAGATTTGCTCCTCTGAATACAGCTTAAACGGATCCAAGTTGGATCTGTTAGAAAATACAAATTACAGTTGTATGACTAAATGACAATTAAATACATTCATATGAAGCGGAATTAAGGCCACTGTCAACATTGACCACTGTGTGCTTACCTGACAGTACCACTGAAAAGCACTGGCTCCTGTGGAATGATTGACAGCTTGCTGCGCAAATCTGCAAGGCCAATGTCGCAAATGTTGACACCATCAATCTTAATGGAGCCGCCACACGGTTCTACCAGCCGGTAGAGAACCACTCCTAGAGAAGACTTCCCTAAGGGACAGATAAGATGGCAGATTTCATGACATTAATGATCTGATTTCACCTTCTATTTTTGTCAAGAAATTCATATTTCATTAACCCTCTGGGGTTGTTTATTTATTTATTTATTTAATCAGTTTAAAGTTACAGGGACCATGCACATTAATAAACGCTTGCGTAAATGTGCCAGTTTAGCCATCTTGGCTAATTTTCAACTGTAGTCACTGGGCAGATGTAATAACCGATAAAATACATTCAAACTATCAACAATACTTATACATACATAGAAGCTCATAAAATACATTCAACAAGAACAACAAATCAAAACATGATTAAGATGATTTAAAACTACAGAATATGGGTACACACTTGATTGTCCTTTAACCATGATTTTAATTTAATCTTAAACAGCCCATATGAAGCAGTGTCCTTAATAGATGTAGGTAAACTGTTCCAAGTGTGAGCTGCTCTCACAGAAAAAGCTGACTGACCAAAGGCAGTTCTTCTCATTTGTATTACACAATCCCCTCTTGTTACAGACCTTGTATGTCTAATAACAGTAGTTTTTTGTTTTATAAAAGCAGTTAATGGTGGGGGAGCTAAGCCATGTAAAATTTTAAAAACAAGACAAGAGTCTGTGAATTTAATAAGATTATCCCAAGTCATTAGATTGTGTTTTTTTAGACAGTGGCAGTGATGATGGGTATTAGGCTTCCTATCGAGTACCTTAGAAGCTTGATGGTACAGTTCGGCCCAAATGGACCAGAAGTATTAAAATAAAATGGTCTGGTCTGAAATTTGGTGACTTTGTTGGTATTTGGTATTTGAACACCCAAAAAAATTGGGGACAGGATGTGAATAGTCTAAGTGGTTGTAAAAAAAATAGGTACACTTGGGGTGTTCGGGTCCAAATGGACCCGCATGGAAAATTAATGGAAAATTGGCAAAAATGTGAAAATACTGAGTTTTTTTTTTTTTGGTGCGTACAATCTACAAATCAGCCACGATCTTGAAAAAAAGCACACAACAGTGAAGGGGTGAATCTATAAAACATCAAGAGTGCAAAACAGACACATCCAGACACACACAAACACACTTTTATACACAAACACACCAAAAAATTCAGATTATACATGTGTTTTGCATTTTTAAAATGCTCAGTTTGTCCACCAGATGGCATCAATCTCATTTTAAAAATTGCTTTTATGAGGCCTAGGCTTGACTCTAAAATGAAATACAGCTTTAAAAAAAATTAGAAAAAATTTCTATTATGTTCAATGGGGGGAAATTTTGTCATAATTATTGCATCAATACTAATCATACATTTTTTTATTTTTGAAATTTTCTCAAAACACCAAAAAAGAAATGAAAAAATATTATAAAAAACGAGTAAAAAAAAAAAAAAAATCATGATTTTTTTAAAAAAAAAATAATATGAATCCCGCCCTTTGGGTCCATTTGGACCCGAACACCCCGAGTGTGACTCTGAAACGAACAACCCCAGAGGGTTAAAGGCTTGGGGCCTCGTTTATCAAGATCTACGTCAAATGATCCTAAATGTAAACATATGATGAATTCCTACGAATGATTTATAAAACACTTTTACACACACGTTAAAAAAAAAAATTTATTATAAAAAAACCTATTGTAATGAATATGTGTGTATTTCCAGAAAATCATTCATACAATTCATAAACGATACATTTTCTCATTTGCTCAATATTTATCTTTACATTTTAACAAACAATGCTGGATTATTGTAATTACTGGTATATATATATATATGAGTAGAAAAACTTTGTAAGTTGGCGTACGCATAAGAACATTTCCACTCCAGTTTTTGCCTTTATAAATCCTGATTTGTTCCTCACTTTTGAAATAGGAAAAAAATCCATGGGCATTAGGATGAAATCCGATCGTACATGTGTTTTATAAATGAGGCCCCTAAATCAAAAAGTGACATAAAATTGAACATCGTAATTGTTGAGAAAAAAAAAAAAACAAGAGAAGAGACTGACCTGAGCCGGTTCGTCCAACGATTCCGATCTTCTCTTTCGGTCGAATGGTGCAGGAAACTTTCTTCAGTATTAATGGGAGGTTGTCTCTGTACCTCATCTCTGTCCCATCAAACACTATCTCGCCCCACTGGGGCCAGTCAGATGGAGGAGCCTTGTTTTTCACCCTGGCAGGGGCCTCCAGAGACAGAGACTAAGACAGAAAGAGGTGAGACTTCATCCTCTCTATTCTGAATTCATCGTAAAGAATGATTTTAATGTCAAGCTGAAATTGTCAGGCAAAAGAAATGATGCAAGACAAGCACCTTGATGTAATGATGGATTCTCTCTACTGAGGTGAACCGCGCTTCGGTCTCAGAGGCCAAGCGAACAGTAAACTGGAATAATCCTGTAAGCTGTGAGAGAGGAAAGAGATGTTAATCCAGGAAAAATCTACTTCTCTATTGTTATAACTGACCATTTTACCCTATTCAATCTCATTTGAGGCAAATAGATGTGTTCCAGACGAGTCTTATGCTGTTTCCACACTTGGTCCAAACTCATGTCCATTTCCTATTTCACTGCAGGTCTCTTTTCACAGGTCCCTATTATTTGGCTCTAAACCGCAGTACATTTGCGTCATCAACATGAAGACCACCGTGAGTACTAGTGGCACCTGTTTACTAGGGTAGCTAGATAATTAATGACTCAGGAGGAGAAGGCGCTAAAAATGGAAAGCACTGTTCTCGCTTCACTTTTTTACTGAAATTTTGGCAGAAAAACGGAAGGGACAAAAGCACAACATGCACAAAATGGCACTTGCATCCATCTGCCATTGGTGCAAGAAACAGTGGACTTTCATTTTGTGACATTTCATTTTTTTGCAGTCACTTGAGGGTTTTTCCTGAAATCTGGTTGCAGCCGTTGATAGCTTCCTTTTTCTGCCCCGTCCAGGAAGTGTGATCACTGTTCCTTTAACTCTGAACTTGCTAACTATGCTTCCAATGGTGTTTCTGGGAAAATTTTGTATTTTTGCATCCTTTTCCTTGTTAGTGAAGGGCGATGATATCTTCTCGTAACTTTTTGGACCATTCTTTTGACTTTGCCATGCTTCTAACATGACACTCAACCCTAGCCAGTTCAGATATTTCATGTGTTCAAGCTCAAACACACCTGGTGCAACTAATGATGCCCTTGATTAGTTGCATCAGGTATGTTAACATGTTTTGCAGATTTGTGCTGTTGTGAGGGATTCTATGGGCTCTATGCACGGCGGTATTTCCGGTGAAGGTCTCATGCAGCGTTCACGTGCTATGGAAAATAGGATATTTTCCACTTGTGAACTGGTATTTACCAGTTCAAGTGCTTTTGTTGTCGTAATGTGTTAAAAAGATTTATTTAGCTAAACCTATTTTAGATTGCTTAAGTCATCTGCAACAGCAAGAAAATGATTTATCAAAACCCAAAAGGTAAATAATATGCTGTATATTTTGAATAGTATATCAAGAATAGTATATATGTTTACCATTCACGACTCTCGCGGTGCTCTCCGCCATTTTGAAAAGATCAAAGGTTATCTCATCTCGGCAACTCGTCCATCAAAATATTCTACGAGTTGCCCAGTGGAAAATATCACATGAGGGGGTGCTCATGTGCATTTTCCACGTCGGCTTTTGGTATTTACCATAATTACCATAGCACATGAACGCAGCATAAGGATGCTCGATAACTTCCGCCGATCGTAGAGTCCAATGCAATACCGAGAATTTATATTGGATTTTATACTCCATGGTTATACTAAAGAAACGTTAGTCACAAAAACAGACAGAACAGACACCCTTCATTGTGTTTATGCTTCTTTTTAAAATTATATTAAATAAACATAACTAAACGTATGAAAGTTTCGTTTTAAAGATGGGAGGACAGTAAATTTGGAAGACTCTGCCATAAACCTTTAAATCTCCCTAACCGGAAACTGAAGAGCATCCTTGCGTCAAATGCGGATCTTATTCAGGGGGTTGAATCAAAAGCGATATCAATACCACACATATTAATAGTGTCTTCCTGATGCCCACAAATAATATACAATATAAATACCAAACTATATTTTATACTATTTTTTCCTCATCTCTCATATTTTTTTCTATCATCATGTCTCTTTAAGAGCTCCATATAATCCATAATTTCCTTTCCAAACATAGCATTCGGCTTCGGGCACATCCAAAGATGGAGTTTTCTAGGTTTGTGGCAGTGAATATTTTTGAGACATTCAAAGACTGATTTTGAAAAACATTTAAAATGAGTATTTACAGAATCTCGGTAGTATATAAAAAGTATTATAGCATTTGCTTTTCAGTTATTAAAAAGAACTTTACAAAGACAGAAAACTAAGGAAAGACTGAGAAAAGAAGCTCCTGTACTTCGTTCTTGAGGCTGTGAAAATAAAAGTCCCATTTCCAACATGGTCGAACACTATCATCAATTGTGTTTTACTTTTGGAAATTAGGCTTTGTTGATATAATAACTACAGCAAATAATATCCCAAGCCTGTTTTTAAAGGGATACTCCACTTTTTTTGGAAATAGGCTCATTTTACAACTCCCCCAGAGTTAAACAGTTGAGTTTTACCGTTTTCGAATCCATTCAGCCGATTTTCTGATTTTTTTGAAGAATATCAGTAACCAGACAGTTTCTGGTCTCATTGACTTCCATAGTATATTTTTTTCCTACTATGGAAGTCAATGAGACCAGAAACCGTCTGGTTACTGATATTCTTCCAAATATCAGAAAATCATCTGAATGGATTCGAAAACGGTAAAACTCGACTGTTTAACTCTGGGGGAGTTGTAAAATGAGCCTATTTCCAAAAAAAAGTGGAGTATGCCTTTAAGAGTTTCAAGAGTTCATGATTTAATTTTAAACCAAATGTCAAATGGTTGACACTGAAAGAGTCAAAAGATTGTGTTTTGCACAATTTCCCTCACCTGTACAGCATAGGAAATGGCCAGGCCTGCGTATGCAGGAGGGATCTGGCCGTGCATGAGGACAATCATCAAAGCCGTTATGCTAATGAGAGCCACGCTGATCACATCCAGACGCACTGCCAGCCAGCGCATGGCACAGCTGAACAGATAGAAAGGAGCCTGGTTCTGATCCAGCAGCTCCTGATACCTGAGATAAAACACACAAAGTCAATTAAGTGAGCTCACTGGAAGTCTTATCATAAACGTATCGTACAATGCTTACCGTAAAGCACATTAAAAGAAACACTATAAAATGATTGCCCAGCATTCACCTTTGAAGGAATTCGTCCTCTTTTCCATAAGCATGCACGGTGGTCAAGCCCTGAATGCTGGAGGCAACGTGGGACAGGAAAGGTGACTGTGTGATGTTGTCTAATCGTTTGAGTTCTCGAATGAAGACTCGTGAAACCACGTGCAGCACTGTAAAGAGGATGACCAGCGGCCCTACTGCCACCAGGAACCAAGGGAACACGCTGCCAATCACACCCAGGCAGAAGATCACCAGAATCACGTTCTGAATGAACATCTCAGCCTGGAACGGCAGACGGGTGTCCACTGAGAAGACAGGGAAGCGTTTGGAAATGTAAGACAGGTAAGAGAAGGGTGTGTTATATGTATCATCTACAATAGTATTGTAATATTTGTTCTAATGATGTGTCACTCACAAACAAAAACCGGCCAGCTTTCATTGCATGATGTAAAATGCCCCCAAAATTCAAAATTCTTATGCCTTATATTTCTATTAGTGCTGTCAAATCGATGAATCGTGATTAATCTCATCTAACATAAAAATTTGTGTTTATTTAATATTTAATCACAAATGATTACATTTTAAACCAAATGTCAAATGTGTGTGTGTACATAATATACAGTACATACAAACACACACAGATACGCACATATATATATATTAGGGATGGGACGAATGAAAATTTCATATCACGATTATAGTGACCAAAATTATCGTGATTATCAATATTATCACGGTTTAGTTTAAACGAAATGAAAGTGTTCAAAAAGAACTTAACAACTATAATGACCGTCGTCAACGGCAACAACCATGTATCACGCGCTCTCGTTTCAGTCAAATACAACTTACCGTCTTGACTCTTGCGTCTTCGTTTTTGATTGTATTGAAAACCAGAGGTGATTTATTCTTTACAGAGTTTAATAATATAATATTTTATTAAATAATATAATATTTTATAGTTTAATAATATTATTGTGATCATCTTGTCTGGACAAGTTTTATATGTCGATTTAACAGGTAAGATTTAAAACATTAATCTCAATTCCCCGTAATTATGTGGTAAAAAAATGTATATAATAAGTGTACAATAAATATATACATTATTATCTCTTAAACGTCACTATTAATTAAACCTGTTCGTTTTGCTATTGGGGTTGAAGTTCACTTGCCTTGCGTTCACTATAGACCATTTCACAAGATGTAAACAACACTGGTCCAGAAGCACTTCCTGTTTCAGTTTTTTAACACTACATAAAAGCTGGGATAAAATACAACCAACAGAACATTTAAAACTGAATCAAAAAGTTAAACAAACATCTTTAAGATGTTTTCTTTACAAGTGAAATAAAGAAAACAGTTACATACTGAAACAGGAAGTGTTTCTGGACCAGTGTTGTTTACATCTTGCAAAATGGTCTATACAATATGACCAAAATATGTCCACACCTCTTAAAAGGCTGAAAAATCTCCCGAGCACGGTCACCACCTTCTACAATTCCTTCTCGAAAAAAACCCCCCAACTTCACGCGCTTCACGCCTGCGTCAGACTGTGGACATGATTTATAGTGAGTTCTTAAAATCACGATAATCAAACACTGTTTTAATGATAATTAAATTTTAAACGATAATACTAACCGTCAGTACATTTTATCGTGGTTTATAGTGCAACCGGTAATCGTCCCATCCCTAATACATATATATATATTATATAAACACAAACTTTTATGTTAGATGCGATTAATCACAATTAATAGATTTGATGGCACTCATTTCTATATGATATTGTTTAGCACTATCACACAAGCGTGCTGATTTTCCTGAATATCACCAGCACGACTCCACATGTGATATTGATTTTATATAACAGTTTAATAAACAAAGTTAATATTGTGAGTTACATTTTAGCCACAATATTTCCAAACCAAGCGTTACAGAACTGCTGTGAGTCTCCAGGAAACAGAGTGGTGTTTTGTTCCTGAATAAATCAGTGGATGTGTCCGAAATCACCCCTACACAACAGGTCTAACACATTAACCAAAATATAATTATAGTTTAAAATCCCAGAAAATCCAGAGAAAATCCAATTTCGCACACCCCATTTGAAGATAATAATATATTCTAACCCTCCAACAGTTCTCACCTTCATCCATGTCTTTGGAGAATCTGTTGAGGATGCGAGCCGTGGGCGTCGTGTCAAAAAACTTCATGGGACTACGAAGAATCTTCTGGAAAAGTTCGTCGTGGAGCTTTGAGGAGGCACGCAGAGTACCCTAAAAAAGAAGAAGATCCCAATGAAACATGGACCTCTCCCTCCGACAGCTTGGTATAGATGCTATTAAACCAACTACAAATGTAAAATCTCACCTTGACAAACACGGTGCCTCTCAGTATTTTGAGAAGGAGCATGATTCCCATAGACATGGTGTAGACACCAGCGTAGTGGTGCATCAGAGGGTTATCTCGCATACTCTCGCTCACTACTGAACTGTTCCCCACCTGCACTGTGGTGTTCTGTTGAGCAAAACAAACAATAAGGCAATTATAGACACATAAGTGTACACAAAAATGGTTTTGCATTAAAACATGTTAAAAGGATGATACTCTGTAATGAAACGTTGTGTCCAGAACCTATTTATATAGTTATTAAATTAATCAGTGGCCTACTTAGGGGTGCATATTCCCAAAGACTCATTAATACAATATTAATGTTAATGTGAATTCGCAATATGGCATATATTTATTGTCTTAAGCTTTCAAGACGGCTTGAAAACGTTTTCTTCCCTATTGTTACGTAAATCCAAATGACCCAGCTTCAAGGACAAAAATAAAAAGTAGGGCGGCACTTGGTTTTGCCCATCAGGAACTGACTGGAATCCTTGTTTGCACATTGGTGTAGATTTAATGTTAAAGATTACAAGAGTACATTATCATACAGTAAACACTGCTACATTCAATGGAAAATACGAATTGTCAATTGATGTTTATTTCATTACAGAAATACGATGATGAATATGACGCAAAGATCAAGCTTATTACACCTAACCAGTAAAAAATATCAAAAATTTAAATATCAATATTCAGTGCACGAGTTGTGATCAAAACAAATATAATTAGTCATTTGTGATTGGTCCTTTCCAAAGCTTTGACACACTAACAGTAACAGCCCCAGAAAGAAAAGAAAGACACAAACCAGCGGTAAAGGTCACAAGCACATCAAATATTTAAACACTTCTACTCTTGTCTCATGGAAATCAAGCCTCTTACCCCGCTGCCCTGTTTGATCCAGTAGCTGAGCCACCAGTTGCTGAAGGCTATGCTGCCCACATTGACAATAAAGAGGGCCAGGATGAAGAGGAAGACGAGCCACCCTCCTAAAGCCTGGATGTACACTTTGTACACTTCACAGGGCACTGAGCCTTTCCCTCTCTCTTCCACCTGCATCAGCTGACCTGAAAGAAAACAGGCAGGAGTGAGGTAAATCATAAGGTCAAAAGGGTAAGCACGACTAACTGTGAGGTCTGCAGTTACGTGAGGTTATGTAGAGCAGTGTTTCTCAACTGTTGGGTCGTGTTCTATGTTTTCTGAAGCGAGACTTTTATTTTGAAAGAGGTGTGTGAACCCTTCTGTCAAGACCCATTTAAAGGAGTAGTTCACTTTAAAAAAAAACATTTGCTGATAATTTACTCATCCCCATATCATCCAAGATGTCCATGTCTTTCTTTCTTCAGTCGAAAAGAAATGAAGGTTTTTGATGAAAACATTCTAGGATTTTTCTCCATATAATGGACTTCAATGGGAACCAACGATTCCAGACGATGAATAAGGGTCTTATCAAGCGAAACGATCACTCATTTAAAAAATAAATAAAAAAGTTTAAGTTTTATAAGCTCAAATGCTCGCCTTGCTGTGTTCTGTGTGACTCTCCTGTTCGAACTCGTTCATCAAAATGAATAAATCTTTTTCCGAGTCAATTCGTTCGCTGAATGAACCAAATGACGCAGAAAAAGATTTGTTCATTTCGATGAACGGGTTTAGTCACGTTTCATTGTCTGGTTTCGTTTAAATCCCTTTGAACAGTTTGCACTGAAACTGTCTTTTGGACCTTGAACCGTTTGGTTCCCATTGAAGTGCATTATATGAAGAAAAATCCTGGAATGTTTTAATCAAAAACCCTAATTTCTTTTCGAGTGAAGAAAGAAAGACATGGACATCTTGGATGACATGGGGGTGAGTAAATTATCAGCAAAAGTTTTTTTTTTTTTTTTTAAAGTGAACTACTCCTTTAAGTAAAGAGTGCCTAATAAAAACGTGTTGTCCCGATTCAGTATCTACGGTCAGAGGAGTTGTTGTCAGGCTATATCTCAGTGTAATTATTTTAAATGTTATTTTTGTAACCTGTTAGAAGAAAAAAAGTCTCACCTCAGGAAAAAAACCCTATTGTGCTCTTCAATTGCACGTGCACTCATTGCACATCACTTCATTATAAATAAAGCGCAAAAGAAATTACAAGCACGCAATGGCGTGGCTAAGCTGTCAATTAGTAATGAAATTAAATTAGGTAACTGGCACTTTTGTATTCACCGGGAAGAATTTGCATGCAGGTATGATGTTCAGTGTATTCATCAGGAGCAGTTTCCATTAACTGTTCATGTTAGGATTGTGTATTTATCATGGTAACTGTTGTTTCTGTAACCCCAAAATACCACTATTTTTACTTTTGTGCAATTTTCTATATTTTTTAAATGACTTTGGTGGTTCATACCAACTTTCATACTAACTTTATTGTATTAACGAAGTAGTTTGGGACTACCATTTTTTTTTATAGGAATAAAAAAATTGGGTCGCAGCTTAATAACCTACGGAAAATGTTAATCCGATGGCCAAACCAGTTGAGAATCACTGATGTAGCGCACAGTATAAATTACAGTTTAACATGCTCATACTTACCATCATCCTGATTGACTGTTTTCTCTTTTTTGACAGATCCTGCTTTTTTGCTCTCTAAGGGTTTCTTCAGGGAACTCCCAGATTTCTTATTCGGAACCTGAGGTGACACAAAATCACAGAATCGAGACATGCAATGAGCAAGAACTGATGTTGCTGTTGAAGAAGAGCCGCGTAAACATTTAAAACTTCTCCTTTTCGAGTCACACGGGTTTGGAACGACATGAGGGTGATGGTTTTGGTGAACTGTCTGCGAACTATTTCACCATCTTCCCTATTTCATCTGTTTTACATAAAACATGAACTTTAACCCAAAAATGATACTTCTGTCAGTATGACTTTCTTTACTTTGTGGATTACAAAAGACGATATTTTAATAATGTTTTAGATGTTTTGTCCATTTTATGAAATACTGTATAAAGGCCTGATCTACTTCAAGCGAAATTGAAGAACAAACTGCTGTGACGTAATTTCAAACAAAATCAGGCCAAAACGAAGTTAATTTGCAGTACGTTTTGGGAGTTCAAAACAGCTTGCCAAAGCAAATAGTGTTGTGTTTGTTTTGTTATTGAGAGGAACACATATTTACATATTCATCTAACCGTCGCTCTCAACAGTGGGCGGCGACGGATGTTCGCTAACAGTATTTCGCTGGTCACGTGTTTCGAACTTTATTTTACCCCTAAGGCCGTGTGTCCACCAAAGCCGTTGAGACTAGTGCTGTCAAATGATTAATATATTAAGTGCACATTTTTATCTATTCTAAATGTTTCTTGATTTCTTTTCCTCACATTATTTTTTCTCATTTTAATGCTCTTATCAACATGGAGAAGTGGATCGGCTTGCTTTGTGCAAATGTTTTTTTATTAAAAACAACATTGCCATACTGTGTTCAATTTCACACTAACACTCACACTTGGAGCAAATAATCTCTCACACAATGTAACACTCCATCAATAAAAGGGTGAAAGAAATACTGACGAGGTCCTGATGTTGACGAGGGGGCGGAGAATTTGCATCATCTGTGTGTGTGTGTGTGTGTGTGTGCTTGGCAATCAAGTGGTATTTCAGACTGGATGTGCTGCGATGATGATAGCTCAGTTCACAACGACAAAACACACAGATCACTTTGGTCTTGTCAATTGAACCATTTGGCAACTTTTTAGTAAAGTAAAGTTTCCATTCAGAATCTTATTGACATCCATTTCGGCGTCTCGCGCTCGTCATCCACTCAAAACGCAACGTTAATCAACTATTTGGCCGGCTCGCAAGCCCAAACAAGTGTGTGCGGCGTGCCAGTTGTTTTGTTTTGTTTTTTTCAAAAATTGACGCTGTTAAAATGGGTTCGCGTTAACGGCATTAATAACGCATTTAACTGACAGCACTAGTTGAGACGTTTCGTTGCTATGATACAGAATATCCGCAGCACAGTTTACTTGTAACTGATTTCACAGATAATTTGTTTCATACTAAAAATTAATTTTTCACCCATTTTGTTCGGTTAGCTCTGCTGGTTGATGTCGTTGTACAGAAAGAATGTTGTGACAGTTGGTCGGTGAGGTATTAGTCCCGCCCCTCCTCCACTGTGATTGGACGGCTGGGTGAAAAGTGACAGTGATGAGCAAGTTTTATCCACAGTTGAACATTTTTCAACTCTCGGCGACCAGTAAAAAACTTTGGGCGCTTCAGCGTGAAAAAAACGTTCAGCGCCTCGTTACGCTCATGGCGCTTAAAAAAACGCGGCGCTCCCATTGAAAACTATTGAAAACAAACACCAGGCGCGTGGAAAAACGCTTTGGTGGACACCCTAAGCGAAGAACATTGCTGTCAGTATATCGGGGCCTTAAGCGACCTTTGACCTTTGAGCTCCAAAAATGACAAAGTGTGAAATTAATTAATCCAGAATCATCTGAAGCAGCATGATTGTTTAGTATAATAAACGGACTGAAATTTAAGCCTTTATTCCTTGAAACTCAAATCAACTATCATCAACCATTATTGGTTCTTGCACATCATGCGACAAAAGCTTTGTCACAACATGAAGGTGAGTAAATGATGATAAAGTTTGAATTTTTGGCTGAAGAGTCTGACTAAAGAGATACTGACCTCAATGATGTGTGTTTCTCCCAGTTGAAGGGTGTTAAACATGGCGGCGTAGTCTCCATTCACATTCATCAGGTCCTCATGGCTGCCTTGCTCAGTGATGCTGCCGTCCCGCACGACGATCACGTCATCACAGTCCACCAGATACTGATAACAGAAACGCCCAATACTTCAGTGGCTTTCAAAGATCTCACATAACAGGGTTGTAATGTGCCGTACCTGTAGCTGGTGAGTGACAAAGATGACGGTCTTGCCCCGCAGCTGCTTCTTAATGGCGTTGTTAAAGATGTGATTTCCGACATGAGCATCCAGAGCACTTAAAGGGTCATCGAGAATATAAATGTCCCGGTTGCTGTATAAAGCCCGCGCCAGGCTCACCCGCTGACGCTGACCACCGCTCAGGTTGGCGCCACGTTCACCAATCTGACAGAGAATCACACCACGTATAAAACATCGGCCCTGATTATAGGCTCATTGTAAATGAGAATTTAGTGCTTGTATCAAATTATTATTCTATTTGTAGCTCGGGTCTATCGGTATCTCTGCTGATTAGTGATGCACCAATGTTCTTTTTTTACAGAAACAACTGAAATTAAAGTTTTTCGTTAGCCGAAAACCAAAAGTAAAGTTTATTTAATAATCAATATTAATATATAAACCTTTAAATTGCACATTTCTATATATATTTTGTGATTGTGTAATTGTGTTTCTACTCTGAAAGCTAATCCATATCGGTCGATCCCTAATTCTTACTCATTACTACTGTTGGTTTTTCTGTAGGATGTGTTACCTCAGTCAGGTCAGAAAGAGGGAGGATGGCCAAGTCTGGTCTCAAGCAGCAGGCACTCAGTACAGCCTGATACCTGCAGGAGACATGTCAGAGATACAGGGCGATCAGATATGATCATGTTTTCAGGTAAAATATCAAGCAAGGTGCCATTGCATCTATAATACGTAAACTATACTTCATCAGGAGGCGTGTGGAGGCTATTCAATGACAAAGAACAAGTGTTCAAGGTTGTCCGTGCTCATTTTATCTCTGTGCTGAGTCACGCACCGCCTGCAGACTCTTTTTACTGGCTCAGCCCTCTAGTGTACTTCCTGCTGACTCAAACACATTATTCATTGCTGTAGTGCAGGCATCTGGCGAACCAAATGTACTGACGCGTTTCGTTAAAAAAGGGCCCGGGATACTTCAAGCCAAGTTGACGAACAAACAGGTGTGGCATCATTTCAAACCAAATCAGGCTAAAACGAAGTTTGTTTGTTTCAAAACAGCTTGACAAAGCAGACTGTCCAGAAAAGATTGCTTTGGGGGGCAAACACCTTCAGAATACCATTGGTCTGTGGTGATTACGTAAAAGGTGTGGCTTTGTTTTTTCTTTGACATGAAAAGGTTCTCCGGTTCATTTCTTCTGCTTTATGCTTTCTTAAAGGGATACTCCACTTTTTTTTTGGAAATAGGCTCATTTTACAACTCCCCCAGAGTTAAACTGTTGAGCTTTATCGTTTTTGAATCCATTCAGCCGATCTCCGGTTCTGGCGGTGCCACTTTTAGCATAGCTTAGCATACATCATTGAAGTGGACAAGACCATTAGCATTTCTCAAATGTGTGCCAGATGACTCTTTTAGAGGGGACTGTTGCTGTTGATGGAGATTTCGCGTATGTGTGCGTCATATTATTACGCCTGCTGCACTCATGGTACGGCGGCAGTAAAGTTTCTTGATTATTACGCAGGAATGAGAGTATAGTTCCTAGCCATATCAGCCTAGAAAATCGCAACTTTACATTTTCCGTCAGATGTAACTATAGAAGAGTTAAGAAGTTTTAAATAGGAAAAATATCGAAACTCTTTGGTCATTTTTTTTTGAGAAATGCTAATGGTCTTGTGCACTTCAATGATGTATGCTAAGCTATGCTAAAAGTGGTAGCGCCAGAACTGGAGATCGGCTGAATGGATTCAATAACGGTAAAACTCAACAGTTTAACTCTGGGGGAGTAGTAAAATGAGCTTATTTCCAAAAAAAGTGGAGTATCCCTTTAAAATGCTGTTTTCTCACAGCTGTCATTTTAGTCGTGTTCATTTTGTTATTAGGAGGAAAGAGCACATCACATATTTACATAGTCATCCAAACGGCGCTCTCAGCAGTGTGTGCGGTCTCGGGATGTTCGCTGACAGTAGAGCGCTGCAAAGATGTTTCCGACTTATTTTTACCCCTAAGCGAAGAACGAAAAAGAACTGGTGCTTACCTCTCTTCCTCCATTTCCTTGCCAAACAGGATATTGTCACGAAAGGATGCATTGAGAATCCAGGCTTGTTGTGCCACATACGCGAAATCTCCATCTACAGCAACAGTCCCCTCTAAAAGAGTCATCTGGGATACACACACAACAGTGGATCTGAGGATTTCTAAACACATCTAATGGATCAATGAATGACAGCTGCCCTTTAAATCCAGTAACACCTCATTGCAGTACACAAGATCCAGGGGGCGGAGTCGGATCCAGATGTGAGGGGTGGAGCTGGGTAGGTTTAGGGGTGGGTTTAGGGATCGGGGGTGGAGCTGGGTAGGTTTAGGGGTGGGGTTAGGGATCGGGGGTGGAGCTCGGTAGGTTTAGGGGTGGGTTTAGGGATCAGGGGTGGAGCTGGGTAGGTTTAGGGGTGGGTTAGGGATCGGGGGTGGAGCTCGGTAGGTTTAGGGGTGGGTTTAGGGATCGGGGGTGGAGCTGGGTAGGTTTAGGGATCAGGGGTGGAGCTGGGTAGGTTTAGGGGTGGGGTTAGGGATCGGGGGTGGAGCTCGGTAGGTTTAGGGTGGGTTTAGGGATCAGGGGTGGAGCTGGGTAGGTTTAGGGGTGGGGTTAGGGATCGGGGGTGGAGCGCGGTAGGTTTAGGGGTGGGTTTAGGGATCAGGGTGGAGCTGGGTAGGTTTAGGGGTGGGGTTAGGGATCGGGGTGGAGCGCGGTAGGTTTAGGGGTGGGTTTAGGGATCAGGAGGTGGAGCTGGGTAGGTTTAGGGGTGGGTTTAGGGATCAGGAGGTGGAGCTGGGTAGGTTTAGGGGTGGGTTTAGGGATCAGGAGGTGGAGCTGGGTAGGTTTAGGGGTGGGTTTAGGGATCGGGGGACTAGGTAGGTTTAGTTTTTTGTAAGGTGGGAGGAGTTGGATCTGGATCCGATTCCTCCCCGTGGATTTCATGTTTTGCAGTGAGGACCATCTCTTTAAATCAGTCAATAAACGCTCACCTGGCCAAGAATGGCAGAGATGAGAGATGTTTTGCCACTTCCCACACTGCCACACACACCGACCAGCTTCCCCTAAAGATTCAAACACATGAATGATTATTATTCCTTGTCATCTCGACCATTATAAATCGACCAACTTTAAGAAAGGCAAAGACCTTTTGTATAGTGAGATCGATGCAGTGAAGAGTTCTTTGCAGCCGTTGGCTGATGGTCGGCACTTGAAGGGTGTGATCTTCAGGACTGGACGCCATGTCTCCAGACACATCATGCAACAGCTGGCCATGCGTTTCCTCTTCCAAAATCACATGATGTTTCGGGTCATCCCGCTGACGACGCTTCTTGCGACACCCTCTCATTCCGAGGCCTATATAGGGTGTACCACGGGGTGAAGGCTGGGCGCTGTGACCCCCCGTTTCCCAAGCCAAGCTGGCACCAGTCATCTCTACTGCAACGGAGGGATTGCTTGGCTGCTCACGGATCATCTTGACCTCGGCCATCAGGAGCAAACTCTGGAGGAAAATGGAGGACTCCATTTATAACACTTACAGGTGCAAAATATAATACAGAACACAGAGCCTGTTTGTCTTTCTTGTTTCTTTTGAACTATTTAATTAAACTGAGGTTTCTTAAATAATGTCTGTATATTTCAGTATCCATGTAATTTTCTTCACCCTTCAGGCAATTTCACTCGCAACAATGTTTCTGAATGCAATCAAAGCAATGTAAAGCTAAAGCATGCACGTCCAAACTCATCTACTCTCTAGTCCACTCTCAATCAGAAGCCACTTTCAATCTATTCCAAATCAAACTTTCAGGGAAAATGTTTCTTAAAAAAAGACTAAAAGAGACTTAACGATGAAGTCAAGACTGTGGAATAGTTTGTTCATTGACTAAATTTGGCTTTTTAATTCTGGGGATTGTATTTAAGCTTCAAAATTAATTTGTGAAGATTATCATGATTGAACAACACATGTAAGAAACATAAACGGTTGGTCAGAGAGCTTATTTTCTGCAATAATCCAAAAGCCAATGGAAAAATCCAGTGTGATGCTTTCCAGGTTGGCCTTAAAAAAATACATAATCACTGGAGTCAAGTTAAGGCCCTTTCACACTGAACGTGATTTTGACGCGCGAATAATTCGCGCGATGGTTTTATTTTTTGATCAGCTGTTTGTGTAATGAGTGCTTCCACACCGAACACGAATCTGCTGCGGCGAAAAAACGACTTTTATTTTTTTCGCTTCGATGTCGATTTTTGAGGCGAAAGAAAAGGCTTCAGCCAATCATATACAGGGAAACAAAGGTGACGTGACCGCAGCAATGACGGACGGACCTTCTGATTGCTTGTGTGTCGAGTCTGTGAATGAATATCTGAAACAAGGACTGGTGGGACGTTGTGCTCGTTCGTTCGTATCGAGCCCAACCGGGTGTTTACAAGGCTTTTCAGTCCATTTGAGCCTTCAATACGTTTACTAAAAGTGTTTATTTGATTGCATGTAAACGTAGCCCCTGATGAATGGGACAGCTCACCTTCTGCCATATGTTTCTAGCTCCGGTAGTGGGTGCCCCAAACCTTCTTTTCTGCTTTTAAATAAAATAAAAAGCTTGTCTTCACTGGATGATAATGATAGTGATGAAGAAGCTATGTGCCACGTCCCGCAAGTCATAGCACTGTACCGCATTTTTTTTGTCTGCATCCTTTTATTTAATCGTCCTTTAAATAACAATTCTACAATTTAAAAAAATGTAATAAGAAAACATAGAAAATGCACAGCACAGACGTTAATGGAGCCATCACAAACAAACAAACTCTTCGTGGTGAGAGTGTTTGCTCTGATGAATGCTGCGTGGACAAGGAACCAGGCAACTGTGGACCTAAAGTGAACTGGTGAAAGTGAGCTCCACCTGCCAGTAGTTACTGCGAGTTACTGACATGCACATAATTAAAAAGAAGGTCCAATCGAAGCTGCCAGAGCATCAGACAAACAATATAAATTCAAAATGCACTGATCGAATCCGGTAAGAACGCATTCATCTTTATCTTTCCTAATGGACTTATGTGCTTATTTGAAAATGTGCTATTTAGAGATTGGGATTTTTTTATTTTTTTATTAAGCCTATTAAAGCATCATGTTAACATCACTTCAAAAAGACATCTAATATAAAATCTATATTTATTCACCTTTAGGCTATAATAATAAGTATAGAGTAGCCTACGTTTTCTGATGAAAATCAGGTCTGCTTTTCATCGGCGCGAATGTTTTGGAATGTTGAAGTTCTGAACGTCGCAAATTCGCGTCGCGGCTGATGTGAATGGTTTTGACGCGAAATATTCTCACGCGAACTATTCGCTTTTTCGTTTCGCTTTTCCGTTACGCATCCGGTGTGAAAGGGCCTTTAGTTTTACGCACACCCCTTCAAGTAAAGTGTTACCCAAATATATAATCTGTGTAATGAGGGTGAGCTGGGTGGCAACTGGAGCTTTTCAATGTGGCATTATTCTGAGAAGAACAGCCCCATTCCTATCTTATTCAGCCAAATCCCCAAGATCATCTATTTGGACCAAATCAAACACACCTGAACCATACCACCTGCTCCAACACCTGGATTTACAGTGTGTGCCTTGATAACACTAGGCAAAACACACACTAAAAGGACAGAGAAAATCTTGACAGAGGTGAAAGTGACTATTTGTAGAAAGAGGTACAGAAAGCTTACCTTGAACCTATCAATGGCGACAGATGCCTCCGAGAGAGATTTGACAGAAAATGGGGTGACCTTCAGTGCAAAGGTCATGGAATTGAAAACAGTGACGACAGTAAATGCCTAGACAAAAAAAGAAGAAGTAAAGAGTCAATGCATGAGTTCATTAATACTCTGGTAATTATTAAACTCCAAAACAAGGACTGTAACCCCACCTGTGCAGCGGTAAGGTCATAGCCTAGCAACATGTGGGTGGAGAACGTCGCCACACTGGCAATCACAACGACGATAGGTGCCACGCCAACTGTGATGCTCTGAAAATATCCTGTTTTTTCCAAGATCTGACGCTCCTCCTCTCTAATTCCTGTTTGATGGTGCGCAATTATTAGCGAAAACGTATGCATAGAAATAAGTCAAACCAGGGTTATCACCGTTAACTAAAACAAAAAACTTGAAATAAAACAAACATTAAATTAAATAAAAATATACAAAAACTAGTGTACATCATTTTCTCATTTTTGTAGTACTAAAATAACTAAAACTACAATTTTATAAAAACTGCTTTTAACAAATTAAAATGTAAATAGAAATAAAAAAATAAAAAATACTAACAAAATACTATAACCAAACGCAAGTAAAAAAAAAAAAAAATCAAATCAATGATACTAAAATATATAGACATATTTTAAATAGGGCTGTCAAATGATTAATCGCGATTAATCGCATACAAAATAAAAGTTTGTGTTTACATAATATATGTGGATGCACTGTGTATAATCATTTTATATATATAAACACACACACATGCTTGTATATATTTAAGAAATATTTTCATGTATATAGATTTATATATAAACATTTTATATAAATAATATTCTTTTCTTAAATATACATGCATGTGTGTGTATTTATATATATATACACAAAATAATTATACACAGTGCACCCACATATACTATGTAAACACAAACTTTTATTTTGGATGCGATTAATCGCGATTAATCGTTTGACAGCCTTTATTTATAAATATTTAAAACACAAATAAAAATGAGAAAAACACAAGATAATTACTAGAATTAAAACAGAGAATATTAAAACAAGCATAATTCAAAATATACATAAAAACTTTAATGGTATATCAATGATTTTAAATGTAACACTAAGCCAAAAAAACAACAACTTACTTCGTACAGCTTGTGAGAACGCCTTAACCCAGGCGTACATCTTAATGAACTTGATGTAGTTCAGAATCTCATTCATCTTTTGAACACGCTGGTCGGTCACGGCGACACCCTTCCTCCTGAAGTATGCCGTCAGCCTGGAGCTGAACATCTACCGGCACAGGAAAAACAGCGGCATTACGACGGCAACTCCCGGTGGTAGAAACGAGACAAAGCAGGGACCGAAAACCTCACCATGGTCGGGTAGAAGAGGATGAAAACGGCAGACCCCAGCAGAGAAGTCGGCCCCAACACAGACAAGTTGTATCCCATTCCCAGCACGGCCACCAGGGGGCCTCCAGCCAACAGGCTGCCCACCACGGCGGCTTCATACATGCGCTGCCCGTCACTCGAGCACATATTGATCAACTGAAGAGAAAAGCGACACGAGCATTGGCAAGATGTGCGACGCATACCACCGTGAAATATATTTGCGGCCATCACCTTCTTTTTCTTTCACTCTTCATCTCTTCACCATTCAACACCCTAGGATATCTGCTCCTAACCTTCCTCAATGTCCAACTCATTAATGCGAAAAAACTCCTCGTCTGTCCCTCAACACCGTACCTGTCCCATGCTCTTCTCCCGGAGGCTGCGCAGACGCAGTATCTTGTGGAAGGCCATGGTCAGGACGGCTCCGCGCAGACGGGTGCCGGTGCGGTAGTTCAGCCCCCAGGTGAGGGCGAGGGACCAGGAGCGAATCAGCTCGGTGGCCAAGAGGCCCAGCACCAACAGCAGGCCGTAGGGCAGGTCGGGTTCGCTCTTCTGCGTGTACTCCAGTAACCGCCTCACCACAAACGCCTGGGGAGAGGGAGGACGAGCAAGGGGGCGACAGGACACAGCAGGCGTGACTGAGGATACGAACATACGATTGCACCACACCACTGCGATGATTACACTCAAACAGCATTTTATGACCTTCCTCATCACAAAAAACATCATTCTGCTATTACATGTCATTCGGCAGAAAAAGGTGATCATTGATTGTATGCTACGTGTGTACGGGGACATCATCATAAAACACTGGACCTGTGTTCTAATAGTTTACCTTATTTGGCCCTTTTCTCTAGCCTTTGGAAAAGAACAGAGACAATACCATTTAGCAAAGTGAATCATGGACATAATGCCCCTTGTTTGTGGATTCAAAGACTTTTTACCTACAGTCACATCAGGTTGGGGGTACAGGATGGAGACGTACTTTTGTTTTAACACCTGAAAATTAATATCAATTATATCAATCATTAGTAGCAGAGAGTGCGGAAGCACAAAACACTGAAGACTTTTAACAGCTGACACAGTTCATAACACACACACACACACACACACGCAGTCGCACACACACTGTTCTCAAAATATCATGCACATACGCAGTCAAGGATATGCACACATAAACTGGGAATACGGGCAAACCCATGTGGTTGCTTTTATTAATGAAACCTTGAATATTTAACCTTGAAAGTTGAAACATTCAGCAGTTAAAGGTTTACAAAGATCAAAAAACAACAACAAAAACAAAACATGGATCAGGCAAATCAATACTTGTGAGAGGAAAAAACAAAAGACATTGTTTCAGAAAAGTATGATTTCAGACATAATGCCAAAAGAAAAATCACACATCTAGTTCTTTGAGAGTCCATTCGCGAGTTGTCATCACTTAAAAGCTGTCCCATTTACTCTTAAATCAAGGTTAGCGGGGCCCTGAATGACGCACATCTTACGAGACCCATCTACACCACATAGTCGCCCGAAAAGGTGTCCGTGAAATTGGTCAAAAATCCAGCAACACATTGAGGACAAAAAACTGCCTGTATGGATCTCTCAAAGTTGAGAGCGTTTCAGTCCAAAACAAGAAACCCCAGCGACATTAAAAAAAACAAAAAAAAAACAACAACCCACAAGTCCGTTTTCCGTTGGGCCAAAGAGCTGGCGTATGGGACAGATATCTGGAGGAGTCTGAATCAAATGTCCATTGGCGCAAAATCTTGCCCGCGTTCGTCATCGGACACACATTGCACAGTTTGACAACCAGTTCCCCAACCTTAACACATTCAGTTCGCTGAATCATTTCAAAACACGACATGAGATGCGAATAATTACAGAGATCAAATGAGAGAGGGGAAACGGAAAGAAAGAGAGAGAAGGGCAGCAAACAGCATTAACTCTTGATCCAGCCCTGCATAAGAAACATGCCCTTACCTCCCAGGAATCCTCACCGGCTCTGCCTGCCGTATGCTCGCCCCGCACGTTAAATGGACACCCTGTGGAGTCTAAAGAATAGCCTCTGTCACATGTCACACACATGGGGACCCAGCGACCTCTGACCCCTAACTCCAATCTGAACCCCCCCACCCACTCCCACAGACACCCACCTTCCTTTACAAACCACCCCTGACCTCAGTCATCAGAGCAAGGACAGGTATCTCTTCAAGGAGAAGTTGCTAAATATAGACGACAGGGAGAAAAAGTCAGTGGATGATTAAACAGATTGAAATCCAAGCATTTTGATAGACCCGATTTTCTCCGAAAGATTGAAGGAGACAGAGCCTTGCTGTGTCGCCCTTGGTGGGACAGTGACAGAAGCTCTCCTTGAAGAATATGTTAGCCTATCCTCTCTACGCTAGACTACATGCAATGCCCCTCGACTTAAGTTATACCCCAAATCTATCATTTCATAGCGGGCCATAGGAACAGATACTTTCCTTATTATCTACCCGATGATGATAACACCACATATATAAAACACCTGGTACCTGGAAGGCAACAGACAAACAGAAACTTTCACAGGCATCGAGCAGCAGTTTTTTTTAACAGGTGTAATCCAAATTGTTGTTGTTTTTGGAAGTGAAAAGCTTTGAGTCATTTATCTTTCACTTTCTTTTGCTGATAATTTACTCACCCCCATGTCATCCAAGATGTCCATGACTTTTGATGAAAGGTTTTTGATAAAAACATTCCAGGATTTTTCTCCATATAATGCACTTCAATGGGAACCAAATGGTCCAAATGAGAGTTTCAGTGCAGCTTCAAAGGGCTTTAAATGATTCCAGACGAAAAATAAGGGTCTTATATAGCGAAACGAACGGTCATTTCAAAAATAAATAACAAAGTTTAAGTTTTATAAGCTCAAATGCTCGCCTTGCTCTGTTCTGTGATGCGCGTTCGTGACTCTCCTGTTCAAACTCGTTCATCAAAATGAACAAATCTTTTTTCGAGTCATTTCGTTGAATGAACCAAATGACTTGAAAAAAGATTAGTTCATTTTTGAGAAGGAGTTCGAGTTCAAGTCCGAGTCGAGCAAGGCGAGCATTTGTGCTTATAAAATGACCAATCTTTTAGCTTGATAAGACCCTTATTCATCGTCTGGTGTCGTTTAAAGCCCTTTGAAGCTGCACTGAAACTCTCATTTGGACCCTGAACCGTTTGGTTCCCATTGAAGTCCATTATATGGAGAAAATCCTGGAATGTTTATCAAAAACCTTCATTTCTTTTCGACTGAAGAAAGAAAGACGTGGACATCTTGAATGACATGAGGGTGAGTAAATTATCAGCAAACGTTTTTTTTTAAAGTGAACTACAAAAATTTCAGGAAGGTTCAGATTAATATCATTTGGCCTTAGCTATTAGACTTGATTAAAGGTGAAGTGTGTCACTTCTACACAACTGGCAGCACCAAGCAGAACTGAAAAATACTTTACTCCCGCCCACCTAATACTGTTTGTTCCGAAAGTATTTTTCCATTCATTTCATCCAAAGGGATTTTTGAAAACATTTTTGTTAAAGGGTTATACACCATGACCCGAAACAACCAGCTATGAGATGATATACAACAGTAAGTTACAAGACTGTAAACTTTAAAGCTTTAAGGCCTGTTCACACCGGGACAAATTTCGCGCACGTTATTCGCCGACGTTTAACGCCTTGTGACTAAACAAACTTGTGTGCACACCGACGTGTAAAACGCCTCGCGTAAAAGCGTCATTTAAAAAAAAAAAACGCCTCAGGTTCGTTTATTTAGTTTGACGTGCTGCGTCAAAAACTATCCGACCAATGAGATTGGCGCTTTTGCTCACGTGTTTGGAGCTTCTAAAGTTACAGTAAAACACAACTTGGGGGCGCTCAAACACAAAACGGTCTTGCCGAGCACACATATGCAACGGCGAAGAAGATATACGGCAAGTAGCGTCGCCGTCTACACTGCCAGGAAGAAATTAGACGAGGAAGATGCGAGGCAAGATGAATGTAGAGCTGCTAATCTCGTTGGTGCAAGAACATAAAGAACTATATGACAAACGCGACAGCGACTACAAACATCTTGAGAAAAGAAAACTGATATGGAGTGGTATTGCAGAGCAAATTGGCGCCATCTAATGTCAGGGAATGAATTTACATGTTTACTCGGCTCATCGTCAGAGAAAATCGCTTGGGTGTGAACACAAAAAACGCGTTGAAAAACACTGACGAATAACGCACGCTGATATTCGTCCCGGTGTGTACGGCCTTTAGTAGGGGAAAGAGCAACCATGAAGCACTGCCAATGACAATCAAATTTAAAAAGGAATCATTTAAAGTTATTGATTATAGTTATTGATCGACTCGATTACATCATTTGATGCGTTTCTTGCGCAATTGACTCACCGAAACTCTCTGATTGGTGGAATGTTCTGTACAGCATCATGGGTAATGTAGTTTTTCACCACAAATTAAGACGTTCATTTTAAGACGTATAATAATAATGCGAACGGATGGCTAAATAGCATATACAATCAGAGCTCACAGTAGGTCTGTCTAAGTTATTGTTTCTACCGACTGTTGAACTCTATTGGATGATGTCATTACATCCGGCTGGGCTGCTCAAAAAGATTTGCAGGTCCATTTGGTGCCGTTAGTGGCATAGAAATGACATACTTGCATAATATTACATGGTAACATCTCAATTATTAAAGTTTTATGACGAGAAAGTCTAAATATATGGTAAAAAGGAGCGGAAAAGTTGTAATACTCTTTTGGTGTTGGCACAAGTCATCATTAAGGCACTTTATAAATAGCATTGATTGTTAAATTAATTGATAAAATGGTTTTAGGAGCCACACTGGAAACATCACTGATGTCAAGCAGATCAGTTCTGATACCCAGTGACAATGTAACACAGTAACACCTTCAATTCCCCATCTGAACACTCACCTGAGCATTTGAGAGGGGCAGGTATTTGATAGGTGGATCTACAAAGCTAATAATACACAGATAGACAGATGGAGAAAGATAGAGCAAGAGTGGGAGAGATAGACAGAGGGAGAAGAAAGACACCAGAAAGACACAACAGAGCTTAGATGGTGTTACTTACTGGGCCACTGAAGCCTGCGAGTTGAGTAACCATAAGGCAGAGGATGGACAGCAGGAGACGCGTGCGGCAAAAATGCCAGACCACACGACGAAGAGACGCCCCCTCCCCTCGTGTCCTGATTTCTTCATCCCACAACCCGGCCAGCCTGTGGAAATGAAGGGGTTCATATGTAATGCATCTACCAATCAAGCCTGTCTCCAGGTCCATTTAGCACTAACGAAAGTGTTAAGAAGTACCACTGCAAAACCATTTGATTTGAGAGTTGAAGTTGAAGACATCAGTAAAAAAAAAGTTAATAAACAATGTTGCATTTACCCCAGGAAAAGCTCATTAGTCAATTAAAAAAATAACTCTAGAGGGGAGCATTTTGCTAAATAAATGCACTACGTTACATATTCATTATATTTGTACTTAAAGGAGTAGTTCACTTTTTAAAAAAAAAAACTCCTAGATGTCCATGTCTTTCTTTCTTCAGTCGAAAAGAAATTAAGGTTTTTGATGAAAACATTCTCCATTTTTCTCCATATAATGGACTTCAATGGGAACCAAACGGTTCAAGGTCCAAAAGACCGTTTCAGTGCAAACTGCAAACTGTTCAAAGGTGATTCCAGATGATGAATAAGGGTCTTATCAAGCAAAACGATCGCTCATTTAATAAATAAATAACAAAGTTTTAAGTTTTATAAGCTCAAATGGTCGCAGTTTGCACTGAAACTGTCTTTTGGACCTTGAACCGTTTGGTTCCCATTGAAGTCCATTATATGGAGAAAATCCTGGAATTTTTTCATCAAAAACCTTAATTTCTTTTCGACAGAAGAAAGAAAGACATGGACATCTTGGCTGACATGGGGGTGAGTAAATTATCAGCAAAAGTGTTTTTTAAAGTGAACTACTCCTTTAACTTCTTGGTGGTGTTTTGATTATTGAATGCTTATCTGAATAAATCTGTCAGGAAAACAAGTTTCTATGACAGAAAATCATGTGGGGAAAAAAATCCTAATTGTTATGTGAAATCTTTGTTTACAGCTCACAATTGAATACATAGCAACTGAACTTAATAATTAGGACTCTGTTGTTCATTTTAATCTTAGATATGCATCAACTGACAGGGTCCCCTGTATAGTTTACAGCTTTATGTTTAATGTACTTCATATTGAATCAAATACCCAGCCCTACTGTATAACCACTTTGGTACCACTAAATGAGGAGGCTGCCGTATCAGTACTCACCTGCGACGATTGGTCTCACAACTCTCGAACTGTGACACAGCCCATATATCCTCCAAAAACAGCTGACCCTTCTTATGGGCCAACATAGCCAACGAGGTCAACCAATTAAATGTCATAAAAGAGAAGAGGCCGGCGTTGTCCACTGGATGTTGATACCTGTGATGACAATGAGAAACAGACAAGAGACATGGATTAGTCCCTAATCTGCACTTCTTTTTATTACCAATTGTATTAGGGCCACCCAGTGTGAGTCCTACGTGCCTTTCTCAGCGACACAGTGTATATACAGTATACACAATCTATTCTCGTGAAACTGTATTTAAACTTAATCACTGCACCGTGACACCGAGAGTTTTTTTTTTACCCAAATGCTGCTTTAGTTTAAATTCAGCAAAGAAGTCTATACTGTGCTCTCTCATCTCCTGTGTTGTCTTATTGTGGATCATGAATCAGTGTAACTTGCATTAAACCGCAATGGTGATTTGCACTCGAGAATCAAAAAGTAAATTTTCTATTTCTCTCTCTTTTACAGTTGTTCAGTTCAGTTGTTTTTGCCCTCATATTGGCCCTGTCTAAACTTTTTTATATTTTATAAATAAGTAGGGGTGTGACGGTTATAGACCAAAGCGCCCTCGCCCTCATATCACTTGGACGTGGCTGTGGTTACAAGAGGTAAAAATATAAATACTGTTGGTTTTCTCACACAAACCGCTCGTTTCGGGTCTTAGGCCATCAATGTGTACTTACATTTACGAGTCATTAAATCATGTTTAATTTGGACTTCTCTGTGCATGCTCTTTCAGGTGGTGACCATAGACCTCCATTATATGACTGACAGACAAGAACGGTTTGACCTAAAAATATCAAAATTGAAAATACACAGGCTTGTACCCTTGACTTTTTTTGGATTTTCTCTTCGTATCACTCGAAATGATATGTTGTATGCTTATGAGTTCAGCCGTAACTGGTTTTCCTCAGACATGCTCTAAAACTCTTTACATATGGATTTTACAAAATGTCAATGGGAGAAACGAATGGGAAATTTACTTCTGGCACCAACGCTCTCTCGGACTGTGGGCGGGACTGTGATGCTCTATAACAGACAAACGTCGCCCCGACCCCTCCCCCGACGACGGTTACGTTACGAACCATCACATTTGACTCACTTCATAACCGTTATCACCAATTCTGAAACCGGAACACCCCAAAAAAATAAGATAAGATTTTAACAATTAGTTTTCTTGGTACATCAACACTTTTTGATAGTGATTAATAAGGTGTGGTGCAAGGATATCATGTGTTTACATTTGTATTACATTTTTTAAAACTATGATTTATGTGGTGTCTTTATGTAGCTCTAACTTCTATTGGCATCCCCTTCTCAGGCTTCCTGAGCTTTTAACATTTGAGAGACTGACCTTCAAAAGCATTTACAAACGAACAGTGTTGCCTTTCATTGTTTGCTTACCGAAATGAAAGGCACAATAATCAGTAACTTTAGTACGTACTTGCTGGTGGAGCGGATGGGCTTGAGCACACCGACACTGTGGTGGTATTTGCTTCTCCCGACTTCGTCCTCCAACTCTTTCGCGTCAGCTGCATTGCCGCCATCCAATGAGAGGCCACCCTCAGCTCTCGCTGCCGTTTCAAAAGCATCCTGGGAGAAACGTCAGCAGATCAGGTGTTTAACTTCCAGTTTGTTTGGTTTTTTAAAAAAATGCATTCGTTGCATTCAGCACATTTTCATGGAAAGATGTGACAATGCAAAACAATTATGGCAGGAAATGAAAGAAGACATGTTTGTCAGCATGTATTGGGCAAGATCAAATATCATCAGCAGAAAAAAAAAAAAAAAAAAAACAGAGGAAGGAAACCAGTCAGACTCCTGAAACCACGCAACACATAATGTCCAATAATTCCAAAGGTAAAAAACTCTCCAGTCTCGTGCTGCACGCGGCATTAAACACAGACAGCTGATGAAGACCAGAATTGCTTACAGACGTTCAAAGTCATGTGTTTTTGCTTAACAAATTACTGCCAAAATAGTTTACAAGACTGTTTAAGGCATGACACTACAGGGGACTAAGAGACGTCATCATACGTTCCCCACCTGATAAATCAGTACATTTACTACTGTTTGTTTAAAGTCATTAAAAACGCAAGTTATGATATGTTTTGTATATCCAAAACTGTGAGGCAGGACTTGATTTTGTCTGTGGGGAATTGATTGGACGGTCGTGGTTTGCTATTGGCCGATGTCATGTGAGTGACAGGGTGTCCCTCACACCAATAAACACATCATCAGAGAAGATAAGACGTGTCGCTGCAAGAGGGACGGGAAGTTATTTTGATAACTTATTTTATAAAAAATATTCCATAAACAACAATTGTCCATTTTGATTTCATAGTGTGTTTAAATGTGAAAATGAGACATTATCGAATTAGATATGCATTAATTAAGATATGTTTAATTTTGTTTACATAATCTTTAGGGGTTAAGGGGTTTTTGGATATTTCTTTTTATCCCTTTTAATCACATGAATAAAAAAATACTGTCAACAGACGAAAAAAAAAAAACCACCCAAATTTTTAACCATATTTGAAACATAATCAGGCGAATGGGAAAAAAATGCAAACTGAAATCTACAGAAGCAAATAGATAAAGTGTAATACTATAAACACTTAAATGTGTATATTCTTTTCACTAGTCTGAAATATGACATGTTATGGAAGCAAAATAGCCCAAAATATCAAACCTGACCATAAAAACAGTGGTTTGTAATGTCTTGCCTTAATCAAATCTACTTGACCCCACGTGCAATTACACACTGTGACATGTGCCAATGACCACTCTAATAAAACACATTTTAATACAGGCCAGACAACAATAAAGTGTGTGCTGCCCGCAGCCAGCTGAGACAACAGCCTATTATATGGGCCGTTGCCATTGGTGACGAGTACTGTGGCGTATTCTGCCGACATCCAGGCCGAGTGTTCTGAGCATGCAGAGTGTGTGTCTGTTTATACGTGTGTGTAAGCAAAGGCAGACTCTAAAATCTTTTAAAACCAAGAGAGGCAGAAAAAGCCAGCCGGATTAGCCCCTCTAAAGGGAACAGCATGTACTTTAAAGCCTCACAGGACAGAAATCTTCAAACACCGCTGGTGATATCATCAAACAAACTACGCTCAACTGAAGTCAGCTACTAATCTACAACAATCTACCAAAAAGAGAAAAAAAAAAATTAAATAAAACATCTAATTAGAAATGCACCGATATGAACATTTTGGCCTATACCGATAATGATATTTTTTATATTTGAAAGCCGATAACCGATATATCGGCCGATATATAATTTTTGAAAGTCTGATTGCAAGTCTCACAATTAAAACCCGTTCCCTAACACAATTATAATGTTCTCATTATAATTTCATGTAGCCGATGTGACAGCATATTTAACTATATTTTCCTTTTTGATTCCAATCATATTTCAAGCAATTAAGACCAATCATGTTGAACAGTGTGCATCTTAAGTGTCTCAGGCGTCAAGTGTTGAAGGAAATAATTAATTATTTATCAGCTTCAATATATCAGCCAAATTTTATTATCGGGCCGATAACGATAACATTAAAATGAACAAATATCGTCCGATACCGATATGGTGGCCGATATATCGTGCATCCGTACATCTAATAGACATCACCAAGAATAGAATACACAGGCAGATGAACCAATAGCCAAACAGCCATTTCTGCATTGTTTCAGGATACTCCTGTACATAATGCATCCTTCGTCTTATTGAATGTTTCATGGTTTTCAACAGTAAATTTTCACAAAACTTACATCATTCCCAGTATATTTTGTTGTATGAACATCTAAACATGCAATATATCAAAAGAAAGAACTAAACATTTCATTTTAAAAGAAAAAAGAACTCCAGTCAATTTTAACATTGTACATTTGGAGTGCTGTCAGTACAGACAAAAACGACAAAAATCGGTGTTGCCTACACCGTGTTATCCTCTTTTTAAAATTCGCACCCTGTTGACTTCAATGGGGCATATTCTAAACCTGCGTTTAGCCTCTTAACATCCTTGATTTGTCATTACGAGTGCACAGCCATGTGAGGGGTGTTATTAAGAGTGACCACGGTCAATCTGACTGCAGTAGATGTGAAAGATTGAGCCCGACCGACAAAGGATTTTGAAGGCCGATACCGATACAAATATTTTTGGGTTTTAAAATCCGATATTCCGATATATTGGCCGATATTTTTTTTACTTTTTTTAAACTGGACTGGATAGTCACAAATTTTGTCATGCTTATTTGAGTTAAGAGAACCGATGGGGATGTTCTTTTAATTGTTATTCAAGCAGTGCATGTCTCGTGACCAACTCAACGAGTGTTGCCAACAGGGACGGTGTAGAGTGCCCTCTGGTGGACAAACTATACAACTCCAACACTCATGACATGGTTCAAGCGTGTTTCGTCCGTTTTTATTTTATTTTTGAAATATTCATTTATCGGCCATTATAACTGCCGATACCGATAGTTTGAAAAATGCCTAATATCGGCCGATAATATCGGTCTGCCGATAAATCGGTCTGGTTCTAGTGAAAGATATTAATAAAAATGATGTTAATTCAGCCAGCTCACATACCTCTATTTACTTCCTGTTTTCAGTTGAGTTCGGGCGACAATCGACTAGGACTTTGACCGAAAACAGGAAAATCGTTTTTGTCTGTACTGACGGCACTCCAAATGTACAAAAAAAAATGAGCTCAAATGTTAAAATTGACCGGAGTTCTCCTTTAATCAAGCAAACAAACAAAAAATAATTCCTCGTGCAATTTTTTTACACTTGAATGTGGGTAGGTTCATGAAAAAAAAACATAAAAAAACAGATGGAGTAGATCGAGTCAATTAACACCCCCAAAGCTTCACAGTCTTGGGTCGACACTTCATTCAGTAACATTAGTTTTGATTTATACGCCGTTTAATATTTGATGATCGTGTTATTTTACGCAATGCTTCTATCACTTGTTTCTGCTGCTTCTTCGCCTGTGTTTTGATGCGGAGATTGTGTACTCTTTCTGAAGATGCATAATAGCGCCCCCTACCATGTAACTTTGAAAACGTGGATTGCTGGAAAATTCTATCAAAAAAGCTTTGCGGAAAATTTCACTAATGGCGGGATTGCTTTTGAGGAGGCTGCACAATTTGGAGGAAAAATATCTAATTGCAATATTCGAAGTCACGAGGTGTATGGCTTTAACAAAGCACACGACAACAGAGAGTTCACAATAGTTCTTTTTATTAAGGAAAATACAACAGAAACATGCAGTCAGACTCCTGTTTAAGCATTTTACATTATTTAATTCCTAGTTAAACACATTAAAATGGCTTTCCTCCATTCCCTCGTACACCGTGAGCAGCCACAGGGGGACGGCAACTGGTCAGACTCGTTGCAGTGTTCAATGTTCAGGTTCTGGGCCGATGGTTGGCTCAGTCTTTCCATCTGGCTCGCTCAGGAGTTCGCTCCGCTCAGAGAGGGACTGGTGACGTACTCCTCGGGGCAAATGGTGCAAACCGATCCATTGTTTACCAGCAACCACTCCACAAACGAAGCGAAAATCCCTCGAGGACCAACACCAGGTAGTCGTGCCTTACACCACTCATTTAGGCTTGTTCGAAAAATAGTCAGGGAAATTGGTATGCCAGGTCTAGAAAGTCACTGGTGTGGTCTTCGAGATTATTATTCCCTTCCTCCAAACAGGGCAGACGAACGGCCTGCTCTGTTCATAATCTGTTCCTGGTTCCTTCACGAGGTGTGTGGCTTAAACAAAGCACACGACGATGGAAACTTCACAATAGTCCCTTTTATTAAACAAAATCCAAAGGAAACATGCAGGATAATAACTAGGAAATAATTTACAACCACAACACAAATGCAAACGAGACCGAATAATGAACAGAAAGAACTCGATGCTTAAAGGGATTGTTCACATTTTTGGGTGAACTATCCCTTTAATGGGGAGAGGTAATAAGCTGAACAGAAACAGGTGTGAGGAACTAATAAACAACCGAGGAAACTAACCAGGAACAAGGAGAATAACAACAAAACACAAGAAACTAAACATAACCCTAACATTCACCTGATAAAATGCTTTTTAAAAAACATTTCCAGGTTTTCTGTGGTTGTTTGTAAGGCTGAACAATTTGGCCAAAAGTTTATGATCAATACATCTATAAATTAATAATAATAATAATAATACTTAGCCTATTGTTATAAATTTTACTACTACTACTACTAATTTTAAATAATAATTACAAGTCAAAAACAAAATAAGAAATATTATTATTATAATATTTGACTGTAAAATAAAATTCTAGTTATGAAGACAAAATACTCCAAGGCACTGAGTGAGTAGGGGTGTAACAATATATCGTGCCACAATGTATCACAATACAAAAATGCAACAATACGTGTCGTGGATAGTAAAAATAAAAAATTACTGTGTGACAAAAAATGAAAGTTTTCAGAGTTTTAGTGTCAGTACTACATTAAACTACTATAATGTTGATTTATAATGTATAATAATGCAATGGGGGAATATTTGTGGTTTCTGATAATGCAAAATGACTTCTGTAACTTGACCAGTAAAAAGTGTCCAACATTATTTTAAATATCTAAATATATCTAGTCAGAAAAAGAGCAAGAATATTCGTCTAAAATTATTCTGCATTTTCAGCTTCAGAATCATGAATATTGTTATTCTGATGTCCCCATTGTCCTTGGGTTACAAGCACAGAGTCCAAGCCTATTCATTTAAACCCATAATGTAATATCAAATTTAGCATTTTAATCAACAGTGTATTTTTAGTTAACCTTTTACCATACGTCTAGGAGTAGCGCAATAATATCGTATCGTGAGTTCAGTATCGTGATATGTATCGAATCATGACACGACGGTCTCTACACACCACTAGTAAAAAGCCTTTAATTAACTTTTTAATTAATAAAGTGCCTTGGAGTATTTCATCTGTTTACCTCCAGTTGAGCACCAGTGGCGATGTAAAGACACCAGTGTAGCACTTTCTGCTTCCGTTGTTTTGTCGGAAAAATAAAAATACTTAATTTCTACTTTTCAAGCGTTAAACCATACAACCTTCTATTTTTACAGAAAACCACAGGAAGTCCTGAAATAATTTGTGATGAAGGTTGGTGTGTGTTGCGTTCCCAAATGCTGCTCATGTCTAAAAGAACAAAGAAAGCGCTTTTATTAATTTAATTAGAATTGGGGTGACTAGCATAAAACTCGATGTTTAGCTTCCATGTCCCATTCCTCCAAAAAAAATAAAATGATACTAGCAGAAGAGAGGAGCATATCTCTCACTCCGATATCAAGTAGCTATAAAACAACCACTTATACACTTTGTATCAGTTCCCGATGAATGAAAACCAAACCATTTTACTTGAATATGCCGATTCACGATTACAAAAGTGGAAGTACTAGAAAATAACTTTTATTTTTACAAATTTTTACACGTTTTACACAAACGGGTTTGATTGTTTCAAGCATTAACAGACGATTGCCCTCAATGATGCAGACTTGAATTAATACTGTCTACGGGAGCAGATCTGTTTATCTTTAGTAAAATACTGAAGCGTTACGAGGGTTTAAAGCACTGGGAGCAAGTTTCATGTCAAATATATTAGCTGCAGGTTTCACATTCACAGATGTCCATGCTATAGTACGCTTCTGACAGAAAGAGACACAGCTAATTTTCTTCTTCTCAGCCATGAATTAGCCCAGCTTTAGCATTTCTAATCACAAGCTCTCATGGGAAACAGGCTTAAAAAAGACAAATCGTTATCTGGGACTGATCAGAATGCAATGTGGGAACAAGCACATAATGATCTAGAAACCAAAGACACACTGAGAACGAGAGCTCAGCTACTGGAAAACACACAAGTAAAGAAATGGACAGGGAGTAAATTGTTAAACGCGTGCACCACGACACACTTACAACAATGTAATGCATCACATTATTTATGTAACATTCATGTTCAAGTGCCTCGAGGTGAGCCTTACGCTACAGAGCAAACCCCTAAGAAAGATGGATTAGATGAATGAGAGAAGCCTGGCGTGAAGCGTTTTGCAAGGCTCCTCAGCACGTGCGGGGTGTCCCCTCCCCTCCCGTCCTCACTGCTCTTCTTCCCATGTCCCTCTAACACACTCACGTTGCACAAAACACACACAGCTTGCCTGAGCGCTGAGGGGGTCTTTAGCCTATCAGCAGGCAAGGCTGCTGCACGCATCACCGGA